>PVJA010021607.1:0-35342 GCA_004027025.1 Myocastor coypus | reverse complement strand
TTTTTTTTTTAAATTTTATTTATTTATTTATTTATTTATTTTTCTTGTTTCAGAACTTTTTGTTAGTTTATTTATTTTTATGGCCGGCTCAGCCCACCCCAAGGGCAGGGCTGGCGCAGCATGTGGTGCCGGGGATTGAACCGTGGTCCCTGAAGCCGCCCAAGCTTTCCCAAGCAGGCGCTTTAGGCCACTGAGCCATCCCGCCGGGCCCTGAATTTTTTAAAAATTAGTGTTTCTTTATATTCTTTCCCATTTTCATTAGATGAATTCATTCAGTTCACATATTCATTAGATAATTTCTGAAAAATGAAAAACAGGTAATTTACATAATCTCACATAAACTTTTTGCTGTTAATAATATTAAGAGCATATATTGTAGTGAAGAATAAAAATGTTTCAGTAGAGGTAAGGAAACAGAAAGTAGAGAGGGATGAGATGGTGTTGTGTTAGTCCATGGAGTACTTTAGAGTTGGTCTAGTTTCTATGGGATAGTAGCAGAAAGAAAAGGAAAGATAACACTATGTGGCAAATAGGAATAAAATCAACAGTACAATCCTTACTATGTTATTAAATCAAATAATTTGAGGCATGGTATCATGAGCAATTTATAGAGAGTCATATTACTATTTTTTTTTTTTTAAAAAACCATGGGCATATGTGTCTGTGATGTAGCATTTACCTAGTATGTCTGAGGCTAGAGTTTAGGGGCTAGAGGCAAAGAGTATAAAACAGTAAGAATTGTCTTATGATTGAAATTTTTATAAAACTGTATTTTTGTATATATCAGGATTGTTTACAAAGACTGTTGAGATATTTTTAAGTTAAAATCATCTAAGCCTTGGGGCTGGGGAGATAGCTCCAAGGCACAAGTGCCTGCTGGGCAAGTGCAAGGTCCTGAGTTCAAACCCTGGTACTGAAAAAAAAAAAAAAAAAAAAAAAAAATCATCTAAGCCTTGACTGAGTTTATTTCAATTTCTCAAACTATTACTTCTTTCTCATATGCAGCATCCTTCTCTAGAACTTTTAGACATATTATCTAAGAAGCTATCAAATCTCACCAGATCAGTGCTGTTGTTAGGTTATGGCTATCTGCTCGTAATAATGGGTGGATATGTGTTTGGTTATTCGAACACCAGGGTATGTGTACATGTGTACGCATGTTAAACTGTAGTCAAAGATAGTTCTTAGATTAAATATGAATATATGTATTTATTCACCAAACAGTCATGGTTTTATTAGTCTCATTTGAATCTGGAAAGGGTTGAAGAAAGAAAAGAAGAAAGTAATAGGAGGAGGCAGAGAGGTTGGTTAAGTGTTTAAGAGGTCTTCTCACTGTTTCTTGTGTCTCCCCTCAGCCGACAGACAGGTTTGCAGTATTCCCTTTTGTTACAGTCGCTCACTTTTGCAACCTATACTTGGTTCATAACATTAATCACATTTGTAATTATAACCCTGCTAGACAATCAGCTCCAAGAAGGAACTGGCAAGGGAATGAGCTAATCTTAGGCCTTTGCTTCTCACTAATGTTAATTCCCTTGCTCATCACCTTTTGCCTCTTGCAAGGAGAGGCATTGAACTGTAACAAGAAATCAGGTATTTTCTTGACTGCTTAAAGCCTAATGTTCTTGTTCTATACTTTCAAAAGGGAAAGTACTCTCTGGGTTTTAGATTCATTTTAAGTAAGGTTGCTCTGCTTAGTTGAGTCTGAGCATATAGATATCTTTTAAAGGTTAAAATATCTTAAATTACTGACAGTGGTAGTATAGTTATTATCAATAATGAATCTGTGGTTATTAAATTTTATTCTGTGTTTAGCTGTTGAATAATTCTACTATAAGAAAAAAATAAGTTCATAGTTTCAGTCATGCATTCAAAATTATAGTTTTGAAGTAACTGGCTCTTCCCCTGGTACATTAAATTGTCTAATTTGCTACTATATAATAGTTTGGTTCTACTCACTTTTGTTCTCCTAATTTATGGGTCTCTCATCTTTTTCATTGTTGGTTCCTTTGGGATTTATTTATTGGAGAAACTGGGTTATTTGTTCTGTGGTTTTCATGGCCTGACATTTGCAGCTCAGGTCATTGTGGTCTAGTTGGACCTGTTGCTCAGTTCTCTGTATCTCATGGAATTGCTAGCTCCTCCTGGCTGGGGAGGCTAGACTGCTCACAGTTGGCAGTAGGCCCCTTCATGAGGGCATTGTGTTGCTCAGTTTTAACGTTTGCAGCTGTTGATGCTAGATCTAAAAATTCATTAAAGTTTGAAAAATGATAATTAATTATATATATCTTTTCTAAATTGCAATAATTTTCTCAGAAAGTAATTTCATTACATCTATTCAGTTATACTGTATGAAAAGTAATATTTCTTTTTAGGGAGGTACTAATTTAAAATAACAGCCTCCTTTAATATCAATTTTTTTTTTTTTTCTTAATGTATTTGGTTGTTGCAGGACCTCACTACACAGATTGGACTCAGGATGATCCTCCTGATTTCAGCCTCCTCATGTTGGGATTACAGATATATGCCACCATGCCCAGTCTCCATAGCAGGCTCAGTGCACCCAGGGGCAGGGCTGACACGGCATGTGGCTACCAGGAATCCAACCCCGGTCCCTGTGCTTGCCTAGTAAGCAGGCACTTAGTTTGCTGAGCTATCTTGCCTGCCCTTAAATTTTTAACATTTTCTTTCTTTTCTACTTTTATTTATGATGGTATGTGCTATGTTTACATGTGCATACTTTCTAGTTTAGACTTTATTTGTAAAGTGATTTTTTTCATTTTTATCAAGCACTGACTTCTGAGATTTGTTAATTACAATTTAGACTTGTTATGGCACGTGTCATGTCTTTTATGTGTTTTGAATTGGTACACTGTAGTTTTCTTTTGCTCTGAGGGTCATGTCCTATGAATTTTTGTGGCATGAATTTTTTTTTTTTTTCTCCTTTTACCACAGTACTTTTCCCTTTTGTCATTTTGTTGTGAAATCAGTTTTCCTGAACTTGCATCAGGGAAATGTGGTTCTGAACATATTGCTTCTATTTATGCCATTTTTATGTATTGTAAAAAATATGGCCTCATATTTCCTAGAGTTTTCTCTATCTCTCCCCGCCCCCTTTTCTTGTCCTGAGGTCTTTTTAGTTGACTCTTTGTGTTGATTCTTCTTTTCCTAGCAATTTTTAAAAATGTGGGTCACTGTTTTTGAAGAGAACTTTAATTGTTCAATTTTGGGTGTTCACAGCCAAAATTCATGAGTCACTGAGACTCATCTGCAAGAGGACACCTATGAACCCATATTACCTTCCGTGGCACTTCTCAGGTTGGCCATCATGCTTTTCATTGAATATGCGTTGGCTCTTTTATTCTCCAAACAAGGCTCTTTTATCCTCCATACCTTTCCAACAAAGTATGAAAATACTTTGTTGTGTCACTCTTTCTTCTATAGTTAGTACCAATTAGGATTTTATCTGTTGGATGGGGCCCGGCAGGATGGCTCAGTGGTCTAAAGCCCTGCTTGGGAAAGCTTGGGCAGCTTCAGGGACCACGGTTCGATCCCCGGCTCCACATGCTGTACCAGCCCTGCCCTCCGGGCGGGCTGAGCCAGCCATAAAAAAATGAGTGAATAAACAAACAAAGGTTCTGAAACAAGAAAAAAATAAATAAATAAAATAAAAAATTCTTTAAAAAAAAGAAAAGGATTTTATCTCTTGGAGATCTGTCTTCATCTGCTCAAGCTGTAAGATTCACAAGGCTCCTCATCATTTACTTTTGTTGCATATGCTATCCAAAAGTGTTTTGTTTGTTCTGTTCTTGAGATTTGAAAGCTGCATTATCTTGACCATCTTCCCAATTTCAGTAGTCTTAATTTTCCTTAAAAATCAACAATAAATAACACAAAAACAGAGAACAGTTGCTAAGGACACTAGATGTCTTCTGACGTCCAAAAGCAGAGCTAAAGGAAAAAAAAGTCCTTCTACCAGAGGCAGATCCAAGGCAGATTTTTCTTATTTATGTGTGAGTCTGAATATACCAGAATCAAAAGTAATCTCATCTTCAAACACAAGATCTTACTCATGACAAGGCTTAGAATTTTGAATTTTAGAATTTTATCTCTAAAATTTAGAATTTTAGAAAACAATTCTCTAAGTAGAACTTGCTGTTTTTCAAATCATTCAAGAGCTTAATTTTCACGATCAGTTGAATTTTTTAGGGACTAGTAATAATTTTTTTTTTTTTTTTTGGTGGGACTGGGGTTCAAACTCACAACCTTGCACTTGCCAGGCAGACACTTGTGCCACGGAGCTATCTCCCCAGCCCCGGGACTAATAATAATTTTTATGTCTCTAACAAAATAGAATAATTTACCTGTGTTTTAAATGTTTATTCCACATAGTTCTGACGATACGTAACTTTTAGAGTTTGTATTGGGTAGGATAGTTCCCCAGAAAGTTCTGAGTCTATCTTCCAATTTTCTTTTATTGTCTTTCTTTACCTTCTAATGCTGTAATATCCTATAATGTGGTAGTAAAGTAGTTAAATTAGGGAACCATTGCTGATATTGAATATTTCAAATATTTGCAAAATATAACTAGAGAAACTTCTTTAATAAGTTCTTACTTATTAATATACTTACATATATTTTTAGCAAAATGATGAGTCTGAAATCAAAATATATATGAGTTTATGTTAGAATTTTGGTTAATGGTGAAGCTGGCACTGTGATTTAAAGCTCCTATTTGTAAATTTGATTTGATACTATAAAATTGCACAGATGTTCTCATTTTGGAGCTCAGGAAGCACAAGTAAGTTCTCACCTGTTAATAAAGACATTTCACATTTTTAGAAACTGAAGGAAGGATGTTTTGTGACGTTTTAGCACCCTAAAACTGAAGCGAATGATTCATCATAAAGGAAACAATGCAGCAGTCAGTTTAGTCTGCTAATCTGTGAAGATGAGAAGAGTATATAGGTTCTTATTTTAACTCAAATTGCTTTGAAATGCTAAATTATAGCTGACACATAGGAACTTGTCAATTTTACATAGTTTAGGTATGTAACTATACCTACTACTTTTACACAATACTACTTTCAAATATTTGCTTACTTAAAATTTAAACAAATATTTATATTTGTATGTTTTAGATGAAGATGTTGCTTTCATTTTACAGTTTTAAAATCAAGACACAAAGGCTGAAGAATCATAAAACAAAACCAGTAACACATTCATCACTGGGAGTCTCAATGATTCTTAGTTTATGTTATTTTTATTTACTTATTTTTATTTATTTATTTATTTTTTTTTTTTTGTGGGACCAGGGTTCAAACTCACAACCTTGCACTTGTCCAGCAGGCACTTGTGCCTCGGAGCTATCTCCCCAGCCCCTAGTTTATGTTATTTTTAAATGCTGTCTGTATTTTAATATTCAATAAAAGAAATTATAGATATTATTTCCTTTTCCCCTTTAATTAGAATAGTAATTTTATATCTAATTTGGTTAATAATAATATGGCATTTGAAGTTTACAGTTATTCCAAGTAGTGGTATAAGATAGAGGTTTTTTTTTTTTTAAAGAATTATTTTATTTTATTTTTTTCTTGTTTCAGAACTTTTGTTTGTTTGTTTATTTATTTTTATGGCTGGCTCAGCCTGCCCTCAGGGCAGGGCTGGTGCAGCATGTGGTGCCAGAGATCGAACCGAGGTCCCTTCACAGGTGCTTTAGACCACTGAGCCATCCTGCTGGGCCCCACGATAGAGTTTTTAGACTTACTCAAGTAAATGTGGATAGTCTTTACGATAGTCTCTAAGGCAGTACTGGTTAGGAAGTATGTCTGGAAGGGGTAAATTTCTTTTTGCTGATGACTGAAAAGAGCAACAGAAATAGTTATTCTTTGTTTTCTTTCCTGTCTTGAACAATTTTGGTTTTGTGTTTCTGGAGTAATTAATTGTAATAATTATTAGCAGCGCCAACATGACTAGGTTAACATTGGAATGGCAGACTATTCCCATTCAAGTTAATATTTCAGACTAAGCAGCAATTAATTACATGCGCCATTTAATTTAGGTTCCAATCCTAGTTAGAAATATGACTCCTGACCTCTTGTGACATGTTTGGCATTGATAGTTCTGAGTTCTTTGGTGGCTTCAGATACATACATATGACTGCACTGTACATCCTCCTTGTGTAAGCTGACTTTGAAGTGCAGCAAGGTACACATCATTACTTACTAGATTTAACTTTTTATAGACCCCAATTTTTCTAAGTTTTTAGAAGCTTGGATTTTTCTCTCTAGCTATATTTCTCTAGCAGTATTTCTCTAGCAATTTCTCTTTTCTTCTGAGAATTAGGAGAGTGATCATGGCCTGTGTAACTGACTACTTTAGAAATATGTTACTATAAAAAAATCCATTAATATATTGCTCATGTGATCCCAGGCATTCTTCACAGGCTTACCAATTGTATTCTCATTTTACTCTTTATTGTTTATTAGATATCTTAGGAAAATAGATTGGCTTATATACTTTATCATCCTTATCATTATTAGTTTATTTTACATAATAACAGCCTTAGAGAATAAATAACTAATTCTTAGTAACTATAATTTATAGTATTTTTTTTTCCACATACGATATTATTATGGTATTCAATTTACCTTGCCTTTGTGTCTGTTTTTTTTTTTTTTTTTTTGCAGGACCGGGTTCAAACTCACGACCTTGCACTTGCCAGGCAGGCACTTGTGCCTCGGAGCTATCTCCCCAGCCCCATGTGTCTGTTTTTATGTGTTTGACATTTCTTTGGCAGCCTGTAAAGGAAACAAAGCAAGACACATACAAATGTAAATAATCATTAAGAAATAAAATACAGTATGAATTAATAGAAAAGGTATAAGACAGGCTATGTTTCAATTCACATGATTAATGAATATTCATTTATAACTTCATGGACCTTTTTTGGTGTGTATTTTTTAATTTAATTTAATTTTTAAGAGCATAAACAAAAGCAAAAACAAAGCAGTAACAAAGACAGACACCAGGTATGTTACAGATTTTCAAAATAAGAATAGCTAATTAACAGTGGTTATTTTATTACCTATTTTTATCATCAAATCTGTTTCTCAGATTAACAGATATAGTTATGCAAGATTAGACAACTAGTTGAATATTACCATTTGCTTTCAAGATACCTTAATTTTGTATGTATGTATGTATGTATGTATGTATGTATGTATGTATGTAGCGCAGGGTCTCACTACACAGATTGGACTCATAGTGATTCTCCTGTTTTCAGACTCCCAAGTGCTGGGGTTATAGGGGCGCGCACCACCATACTCAGTCTCAATTGATGTCTAAGCATGCCCCGGGAGCTGGGCAAGCAGGACATGCTGAGAATTAAACCCCAGCCACTGTGCTCTGCCCATACAGGCACTTTAGTCCACAGAGCTATCTGGCCAGCCTTTGATTTTTTTCTAATCTTTTTTTTTTTTTTCAAAAATCATTTTAATCACAGTTTAATAAGACATTATAAATGGTACACATTTAAAAGACCAAGATGAGACATATTCAAGTGTGGTTTTTGTGTTACACATTCCTTTCCTTGATGTAGTTGCTCAGATATCGGTATATAGAATTAGTCAAGGTGAAAAGTCTATACATTATTTGAGAGGAGTGTCAAATTAGAGAGTCTCATAGAGGCTGAGAAGAAAGTCAGAGGTGACTTTCTGAATTAAGTAGGATAGTGGGACTGTAGAGTTGTAAGAGACAGTGCAGTGTAGGGGAGTCCTAACTGTCAGCGTAGAGATTTTTATCCTGTAGCTAGAGAATAGCAAGTTTTTTAAAATATGAAACAAAATCAAAGAAAAAAACATGTATTTTGTCTTTTTGCAGATACATTGAATGGTTCCGGTGAGTGCCTCTTGAGTCTCTTTTTTCTCTGTTCTGGCTTGAGTTCTTGTCTTGTAGTTTTCCACCTTCCCTTCCAGCCCCTCATCTTTCTAGTCTCTGCTGATTTCCACCATTGATGTCAGAAACTTTCCCCAAACACCATGTTATCCCACTGCTTCATTCTTGCAGACACTTTTACTCATGAATGCACATACACACACCATTTGTATCAAGTAGCTCCACTGCTGTGAACTTTCCTGTTGCCCGTGAAGTCCATGTGCCAAGGCATACTGTCTCTGCCTCTCTGCATGACCTCTTCTACTCCTTCCATCCTGCACTGGGCCCACTCTGCTTAGGGTGCCCTTCCCAGACTCCTCTGGGTTATCACCTCTGAAGCATCGCAGTGTCTCAGTTTTCTAAATTTTGAGTATATTTATGTTCTTAAAAGCCTCTTGATTTTACCATTATATTTAAAATTCAAACACATGAGCAGGACATCTTTTTCTAAAACTCTGTGCACTTACATCCTGATATTTCTTCTTTACAAACCTCCATCTATGGAGGCTATTCTCCATTTCCTGAGCATACTATAAGTTCTTTGTTATATATTTTTCCTTCATTTATAGACAAAGTCAAACTTATTCTTTCAAGATCCAATTCACATACAATCTTTTGAAATTTTGATATATTCCTTATTATGAGCAACCCTTTTAATTCTCTTTGCTTTTTTTTTATTTTAGGGAAGGGTCTGTAGGGTATTCTGGATCGGTCTATAGAGTGTTCAGTGTCTCACTCTTAGATCTGACTCGTAGTGATCCACCTGTTTACAGCCTCCCAAGAACTGGAATTATAGGTGTGTGCCACCACACCCATTCCTAATTGCTGTCTCAGTACTGCACGGGGAGGGGCAGGCCTGGAGATTGAATCCCTGTGCTTTGTGCCTGCTTGTAGGAACTTTAATCTGCTGAGCTATTTGGCCAGCTCTTCTTTGCTTCTATAATACTATGCTTAAATTTTAGTTACATCAGTTTTTTAAAGTTCCTGTGATTTTTAAAAAAATATTGCTGCCTCTTTTGTTCATTGACAATATCTTAAGTATAGAGAATATATCTGTCCTGGGTTATCTTTGTGTATTAGTGTGAAGAACAGTAGCATAGTAGCTGAGAAAATAATAATGAATATTCAGACTGAGGATATAGTTTAGTGGTATAGCACTTGCCTACCATATGCAAGAGCCAGGGTTCAATATTGAATTGAGAAGAAGAGGGGAATGGGGGAGGGAGGATTTTAAAGGAGAAGAGTGCAGTGATAACAATAAAAAGACTACGTATTTGTTGTGTTGACTATAGAAGTAGTTTCAAGAAGGGTTATAATAATTAATAACATGAACCTATATTTCTTAAAGAATTATTTATTTATTTATTTATTTATTTATTTATTCTTGTTTCAGAACCCTTATTTGTTTATTCACTCATTTTTATGGCCAGCTCAGCCCGCACCCTGAGGGCAGGGCTGGCGAAGCTTGTGGTGCTGGGGATTGAACTGTGGTCCCTGAAGCCGCCCAAGCTTTCCCAAGCAGGCGCTTTAGACCATTGAGCCATCCCGCCGGGCCCGATGAAACTATATTTCATATAATTTACTTTTCTCATTTAATTTTGCCAACTCTGTAGGGTATGTAATCCATATTGCTGGTAAAGATAATGAAACTTAGAAAGGTGAAGGAAATTGCTTGAAGTCACATAGGTTGTAGGAAATAAAATTTGAATGTAGGACTATGTGATAGTTGTAGCCTAATATTTTAACTGTAATTTATTTCCTTCTGGTATTTAATGGATTTATACTGTTGTCTTAGTTACTTTACTCTCATTGCTGAGACAGAATACCTGACATTCAAAATTAAGGAAGGAAAGGTTTATTTAGCTTGTGATTTATGGAGGTTTCAGTCTGTAATCGGCTGGCTTCAAGGTAGGGTGACATGGCAGAGGGGCAACAGTTTGTGTTTGAAGACAGCAAAAGCAAGGAGAGAAAAAGAGGTGGCAAGCAAGCCTCTTTCCTCTCTTCTGTTGCGTGCAGGTTACCACCCTCAGGTGGGTGTAGCCCTCGCACCTTCTCCATGCCCTCCTCTTGCGCAGACTCTGGATATTTACACTGCTGAGTTGCTTAGTTAAACTTCTAAACTTTTCAAATTGACATAATCTACCAGCCATTACAACAGTATTCTTGCATATTTTGAAATTTTAAAACAATCATCTACATGGTCCTTATATATTATCTCTTTTCCTCCTCACAACAACTCCGTAAAGCGAAAGTTAGCCCAACTTTGTAGATGAAAAACAAACTACTATAGGAATACAGTAAATTGTTTGTGCCACATTATTGTTAGAATTAGGAGGAAACTTGTTCTTCAGAATATGTTAAAATAGATTGATAAGGCATCCATAATGATCCTATTTAGGTTTTGAGATTTATTACTTTTTGACCAACACATTTACCATAAAATATTTGTCATATATTTATTTATAAAGCAGCTAATGGTAGAACATTATTTAAAAAATATTTTACCTTTAAAAATAATGACTGCCTTTAAAAACTAATTAGAAAGTATAAAATAATGACTACTTCAATTTTTTTTACCCAAATTCAAGTATTTCTTTTACTGATGCTTTCTCAGTGATTCTTATATGCATGTTTGTGATTGCAGCATTATTTAGCTTTTTTCCATGTAATTATATGGTTACCATAAATTATTTGCATTTTGTTTGCACAGTATTCCATTTGACAAAATTATAATATACTTTAAAGGATGAGAACATAATAGATGAACATTTGGTATAAGATTTATACTGCATTATCCTATTTACCTTCAAAACAATCATGTGAGCTTCACTTTATTAATTTTATTTTGTCTATGTGCAAATAGAGATACAGAGATACCAGGTTAGTTGTCCAGAGTCATGAAGCTAGTAAGTTGTAGAGCTGGTGTTTGAACAGAGATCTCAGTGACTTCATAGGCTATGCATCTCTACTGTATTTTATGTTAGTTCTGCATGCCCTATGCTAAATTCTTAACTATAATTCTAAGTGTTTCAATTATACAAATATCCATTTATATAAAATAATGAGGAGAAAACATAAGAGTATCAAGAACCATGTTAGAACTTACTCAGTGTAAGATACTATGCTAAGTACTTCACATATATTATCTTTATATTATACTCTATTGGTGAGTATTATACTTCCTGCCTTTTAAAATCATGTTGCCATTACTAAATCCTAGGATACTTTGGGCTTTTTCAACTTTTTTGCTGTTCCATATCTTCCTTTTTTGTTACGTGCAAACAATCCCTGGACTTTGCACCTGCCAGGCAGGGGCTATGCTGCTGAGCTCTATCCCCGGCCCATGTCCCACATCTCCTTGCATCTTAATAAATAACTGCATTGCCCCACTCTGTACAACCACAGATAATACTTCTTTTTTGACCTTTAGAAAGGACTCATTGGTATTAGTAGTATATCCGGAAACAATTCCCCCTTGTTCATAAAATATGCAGAAACTTAATTTGACTGCGCCCATGGTGACATACTGCATTTGGATGTTTGTTATAATTGAAAGTTATAAAAAGTTTGCTGTCTCTGGCCTAAGCTCTCACGAAAGGCTGCCCCTGTGTGCATGTTTATCTACGGTGTATATAAGGGTTTTGTTTTCTTATGCATCATTTGCATCTCCTTGGCATTGTCCATTTATTCATGTTTATCTCACAGATTGTGAAATTTTGATTTCCATTTGTTACTGCATTTTAGTAAATCTTGGGTTTACTAAATGCTTGGGTTTCCTTTTGCCTAGGTGCCTGTCATGATCCTGTGCCCATGTCCATTGGTGTTGTCTTTCTCTATAGATCTGCAGAAGTTCTTATTCTCAGTGTTGGTTGCCTCACAGATTTTTTAGGCATGCACAGTGTTGGGAGTTAACCTTTGGCTCTATATGCAGAGCTACATCCCTAGCTCTTTTGCTTATTTATTTTTATTTTGAACAGAGTTTCACCAAGTTGCTAAATTGTATAGGTTAGGCTTCAATTTGTGTTCCTTTTGCCTTAGTTTGCTACAGTGATGGAATTATAGGTGTGTGCTACCATGCTGCCTCATGCTGGCTCCCTCAGAATTTATACTTTGTAAGCATGGTTTGTATTATCTCATTTGTCCATCTTTTCCCATACTATTACTACTACTGCTGCTGCTGCTGATGCTACTACTACTGTTTATTTGGTACAGAGTCTTACTACACAGCTCAGACTTGTAGTGATCCTCCTATTTTCAGCCTCCCCAGTGCTGGGATTGTAGGTGTGCACTACCATGCCCAGTCAATGGTTGGCTCAATGCACTGGGATGGCAAGGCATGTGTTGCCAGGGATCAAACCCCAGTCTCTGAACTTGCCTAAGCAGGTCCTTAGTCCACTGAACTATCTTGCTAGCCTTCCCATAGTCTTTATTTAACAGGAAAAAAAAAAATAATTATGGTGTAAGCAGATTAAATCTCTTTTTCCTAATGTTTTATACATTTGAAGTTTTATTTAAGAATTCCTTCTTAAGAAAGCTACAAGAAGCAGGGGAGATAGTTCAGCAGTCTAAGTGCCTCCCTGGCAAGTGCAAGGACCCAGATTTCATCCCTGGTACTACATGCCATGCCAGCCCCAGAACTCCAGGGTTCCGTGCCAGCCAGCCACCGAAATGGGGCATGGTGGTGCACACACCTGTAATCCCAGCACTGGGGAGGCTGAGATAGGAGGCTCACTTATGAGTCCAAGCTGTGTAGTGAGACCCTGTACCAAATAAAAATTAAAGTTAAAAAAAAAAGTTACAAGAAAATTTCCTGTTTTTTATTTTTATTTTTTCCTGTTTTTTTAAATGAGCTTCTATTATCTTCTCAAACCTCAAGATCTTCCTGCCTCAACCTCCCAAGTGACTGGGAATACAGGCATATGCCATTCTGTCCAGCTTCCCTACATTTTCTTTTATTAACCTGATAGTTTTACCTTCCACAGGTCTTTAACCTACCTCCCTTTTTTTAATAAGCTAGTTAAGAATCTAGTTTTAGTTTTTCGAATATTTCAAGATCTAAAACACTTCTGCTATCTCAAATATTTTTGATAAAGTTCACTCAATCTGTAAATTCTTTTTTGTGATTAGCTTTTCATGGTAAGCAATAGCTTTGCTTGGCCATTGTGTTTTGAGATTCATTTGCTAAGTATATTGGCAGTTCATTTTTTTTTATTATGGAGTAATAATGCATTATGTAGCTGTGCCATAATTTCAAAAATTTATGTGGCTATTAAGGGGCATTTGCGGGCCCGGCGGGTTGGCTCAGTGGTCTAAAGCGCCTGCTTGGGAAAGCTTGGGTGGCTTCAGGGACCGCAGTTCGATCCCTGGCACCACATGCTGCGTCAGCCCTGCCCTTGGGGTGGGCTGAGCCGGCCATAAAAATGAGTGAATAAACAACAAAGGTTCTGAAATAAGAAAAAAAAGGGGGGGGGGCATTTGCTAAGTATTGTGACAGAAGTTACAATATGCTTTCATATGCCGGAATAGGTATATCTGTGGATAAATAATGGAATGTTAAGCCCCATAATAAATATGTATGTAACTTTATTAGCAGTGACAAACTTTATATTCAAAGTGTTTGTATTATTTTATATTTCTACCAGCAATATATGATAATTCAAAATTTTCCATTCTCTCCAGCACTTGATGTTCAGTCTTTTGTGTCATTCCAGTCACTTTATGTTAACATTCCATTGTAAATTTTAATCTCTCTGTTCACTAAAGATGTCAAGCGTCTTCTACTGTTTTTATTTGTATGTATAGTTTCTTTTTTTTTCTTTTTTTTAAGAAAATTTTAAATTTAAATTTTATTTTATTTTTTCTTGTTTCAGAACTTCTATTGGTTTATTTATTTATTTTTATGGCCGGCTCAGCCTGCCCTGAGGGCAGGGCTAGCACAGCATGTGGTGCCAGGGATCAAACTGCAGTCCCTGCAGCCGCCCATGCTTTCCTAAGCAGGTGCTTTAGACCACTGAGCCATCCTGCCGGGCCCCACATGTATAGTTTCTTTTACAAAATATCTTTTTTATTTTTTTTTAATTTTATTTATTTATTTTTTCTTGTTTCAGAACATTTTTTTGTTTCTTCACTCATTTTTATGGCCGGCTCAGCCTGCCCCGGCAGGGCTGGCGCAGCATGTGGTGCCGGGGATCGAACCGCGGTCCCTGCAGCCGCCCAAGCTTCCCCAAGCAGGCGCTTTAGACCACTGAGCCATCCCACCGGGCCCTAAAAAATATCTTTTGAAGTTCTTTGCCCATTTTTAATTGAGTTGGTTTGTTTGGATAATATTGCTAGCAAGTGTCACAGAGCTCTTAGTACATTCTGAATGGAAGTTAGTATAGTATGTCTACAACTGTATATAGGAAAAGATAGTAGCGGATGCCTTGGCAGTTTTTCATCACTGTGACCAGATACCTGACAAACACAACCCAAAGGAGGAATGGGTGATTTTGGCTCCTCGCCATTATCTTCTGGCTCCAAGGCAGAATATGATGGCAGAGGAAAGCTGCTCACCTTGTGGCTGGCAGGAATCAAGAGTGAAAAGGACAGTGTGGGCTGGAAAGGCTGGGAGCCAAGATGTACACTTCAAAGGCACAGCCCGGGACCCTGATTCCTCCCATTGGGCCCTCTCCAGCCAGCTCCCAGTAGCTTAGTCGGTCCAAGAGGTCAGTGCTCTCACACTCCAATCTCTTGTCTTAGTCCAGTTAAGTTGACACAGAGAGAATGAGAAAAGAGTCAATATTTGTGAAAATGTTGGCTAAAAGTTTTATTAAATTATTGAAAGATACTACTATTCATATCCAGGACACTCAAAGGAAAGCAAATTAAAGAGGAATCCACACTTAGCCATAGGATAATAAAAACTACAGAATTTACTAGAAGGAGAAATGAAGTCACAAATGTAGCCAGAGATTAATATATATATTAATATATATATATATATATTACTGATGTAGGTGTGTATACTTAGACTTCTAGCTGACTTCTTAACTGGCACCAAAGTGGAAGTGGAGTAATAGCTTCATTGTACCAAAGAGAACGAGAATGTAATCCAGGCATAGAGGTGTGCACCTTTGGGTCTCACTACTTGGAAGGCTGAGACAGGAGGATGGCAATTTCAAGGCCAGTGTGAGCAACTTGGTGAAACCTTGGCTCAAACTCAAAAAATAAAAAAGCAGTGAGGATATAGCTCAGTGGCATCCTATTTGTAGTCCTATTTGTAGTGCAGTACTACAAATTAATAAAAAATAAATAAATGTTAAGTAAGAGAACATAGTTCTCAGCCAACAAGTATTTGCCTTTAAGAAGATTGAAATGGTTATGTTTTATTTGTAAAACAAATCTACCAAAAAAATAAATAAATAAAAATTCCTCATTGGTTTACATCAGACCAAAAAGAAAATAAAAAGTCTCATGTGACAACTTTGAATTAGGAAAAAATGAGTTAGCAAAGATTTGATAAATATGTAGTCAAACTTAAGCATTACATATATAAAGTAAAACTAATGCTCAATACATGAGAAAAAAACTAGGCTAGAGCAACTGAAGTACCAACAGCAGAATCTAGAAGCAATGTAATATCTGCCATAGACTGGATGGATAATCATATGTTCATATACCAGGGTATTACACTTGTGTAAAAATGAACTATAGTCTTCCACTTTGTCTTAGTTACTTTTCACTCCTTGCTGGGACAGAATATGCGATACCCAAAATAAAGGAAGAAAAGGTTAATTTAGCTCACAGTTAGGGAGATTTCAGCTCCCACTCTGCTGGCTGCAAGGCAGAGGGCTGCAGTTCACGGCGGTAGAAAACAATGAAGAGCAGAGGAGGAGCAGCAGCTGCGGTGTGGATCAAGTATCTCTTCTCCATCTATGCTACGGTGACTATCATAGCTCCTCCAAAGACTGGGACTTCTCCAAGGGAGTGGGGCAGGGCAGGGCAGGTTCCCTGAACTCCTTTATAGTCTTTTTATACTGAATCACTCTGTGGCGACCCCTTGAACCCTAGGGCGGAACCAATCGTGCCCAAGTGCAGGCCCCTGGTCCTGCAGGGAGGGGCTCCCCAGGCCAGAAACACGTAAAATTATCTAGCCAAGCTTCCACCTTCTCAAGTTGACAATGTATCAGCGACTACACTCTTCAATATAGATTAGCTAGCTTAAAATAATGTTGAAGAAAGGAATGATACCACAAAGAATATGGGTAATATGAGGTGTGTCTTACTCTTTTCTCGTTGCAAGGACAAATACCCAACATGGAAGTTTAGGGAAGGAAAGGTTTATTTAGCTCACAGTTACTCGAGGTTTCAAGACACTGGGGCTGGGGCGCCCCCGTCTCCAGGATGATCCACTCCATCCCTACAAGAGAGGCCACCAGGCCTGGGGTGAGAGGTGCATGCTGTCAGTTTAATGGTTCTGTTTGGGCCTCTCTGGCCCCACCCCTCCAGCCCAGTGGTTGACTGCCCCATGATTTACATGAGGCTTTGGTGGGACAACTAGATACAAACCATAACAATGCATTTCTGTAATATTCCAAATGAGACAATAAGCCTGCTTTTAAGAGCTGTGTGTGCACAGGACATGACAGTGAAGACAAAGAAGAGAGAGTAGTCCAAAGTTAAGGGTGCTGATGATTGGTGGTGGTTGTGGGGACCAGCAGGGAGAAGAATATCTGAGAATCTTTGTTAAAATCAGTTTCTTAAGCTAAGTGGTAGTTTAGTGTTTATTTTTTTCTTCAAATTTTGCACATATTTGTAAGTATTTTTTTCTGTGTGTGACTTACAAATTTAAAAACTTGAAAGAAATGAGAGGTATAGAATTTTATTAAAGAAAATAGGAAGGATAGAGAAGGTGGGTTGTATATATGAGAAGGACTGTTACCCTGCTTTTGCTATCCTGTTGTATTTTCAGCAGAGCAGTGTTTTATCTCAGAGAGGTATCTACATCTCCAGCACATTTAGGTATTGACAGCCCTTTCTACTTTGTTTTGCATAATTAATACATTCATATCTGCTTCTATTTTTATATTGTTATGGTTTGTGTCTGGATGTCCCCTTAAGCCTCATGCACCAATGGGGCAGACTTCTATACTTTGTGATTAACTCGATTAACTCATCCACTGGTATTATGGGTGTGAGTGCTGCTGAGATTATGGGTATGAGTGTTACATAAGCCTAGTGTGATAGCCTGAATGCAGTTTAAGGGAGACAGACTTGCTCTCAGCAGCCACTGTTTGGCACTACTCCTTCTATTTGATCTCTGCTCTGCTGCTACCATGAAAGGCTGCTCTCTGCCATGTACCATTCAGCTTTGGAGCCAGCTGACTATGGACTGACACCTCCAGTAACTGTGAGCTACTATATATATATATATATATATATATATATATATATATATATATAATGTTGCTTCCATTGAAAACTTTACTATGCCAGATCATTGAGCTTAAAACAATATCTAATTACATGGAAATCATTCAAATGCTGGGCCTGGGGATATTCCTGCTGCTATTGTAGAAAGTGTACTCTCTACTGCTATAAAAGTGTACTGTGACTAGGATTCTAGTTAAGTGTTATCCAGAGGACTGTCATATCGGATTGAAAAAGATTTAGTTATTATATTAACTTTTTCTACAATGAGCTGATAAAGTAGTTTTATTGTGACCATTTTTACATAGCTGAGATTAAAACTAAAATAGTATAAAATGTGTATAATGTTGAAAAACAATTTAGTTGAACATTTTAAAAGAAAATTTATCCATATTTTGTAGATTATACATCAAAAATTTGCTAATCATTAAAATTTGTTTTTGTCTTTTGCGACAGGGTCTCACTATGTAGTGCATGCCAGGCTCTTAGTGAGCCTCCTTCCTCAGCCTCCTGAGTGCTGGTATTACATGTGTGCACCACCATGCCTGACTTAGTCATTGAAAAGCTTTCTCACGGTTTTGTTAAATTGTACTGTGTACTAATAATATGCTAAACACTGTACAAAATAAAGTTAAATTTCATATAAGTCCAATAAATATATTTAAAGGAAAAGCCTATACAACTATTTAAATAGAGTATAATCTTAGTGTACAGTTTAGTAACATTCTGTGTTGTTATGGATGTTGATTAATGTTTTCAACTGCTGTGGAGTCGAGGAAAATTAAGGGAGAGTGTATTTGTCTTTGGGGTAATGGTGAAAGAAACACTATCAGTAGTTCTTCTCTACAACATGTAGACCAAATGATTAATCTACATAGTCTGCCTTTTACCCTGAAGAAAATGGAAGACACACATCTATTCATATAGGTGTATCAAATAAGTATACTTGAATGTTTTATTAGAATTTCATTGCCCCAAATTATTGTATGGACAGTTACTAAAAGAAAAATAAAATAGTAAAGTGATCTGAAAAGATGAGGAAAAGTAAAATGAAGTTTAGGTCATATAATAGAGCTAGAACAAGCTTTTCCAAGAAGTCCTGAAATTTATAAAGGATTTATTACAGATTTGGCTTTGTTCTAGGAGCTAATATAAAAGAGTGACCACAACATTTTCCTAATGGCTATAAAACAAAGCAATTAATGCAGTGAGTTATAGCTAGTTTGAATACTACTAAAACCTGGAGAAAATTTATTGTTAAAACTTTTCAGAATGTTAAAAGCATTTTCTAATTGTTGCAAAGCTGTTATTGTGATAAAAGTATACCAATATTGTATTCTTTGTCCAGTTACACAGGAAACGAGCTATAAAACTTATAATGTATTTTGAGTTCCAATATGAAACTACAAATAATAAGTCCCTGACTTAGGAACATGTAAGTTATAAGCTTTCACAGACACAACGAATCTTGCACTACAAGCAGAACATTTGTAGATGAGAACAAATCACAGAAATAGCATGTGTGTCTGTCATACATTCTCATGGTTGTTATGCTGTGTGCTTACTGTACAATGTGATAGTAAATAGTATTTGTGTGTTTGGGTTTTAATGTGTCATGTGTCAAAGGTGTATGAGACACACATTGTCAGCCTTAAGAACAAACCTCTGTCATGAACATTCTGCAAGAGAATTCATTTGTAAGTTGGACTGGCCTGCTACATTTTTGTTGAACCTGTGGTGATCTTTGCATCTTATACAATGTATGACTTTTTTTTATTAGTTTCGTGATTGTTCTGAACTGCAGAGTTTTTAAATAGTTGATGAAATTTTTGAGATAGGCCTAATTCAATAAGGTAAGATTTGAGCAAGCCTTAAAAGGTACAGTTATCCTTATTGAAATTAACACTTCTAATTGGAAATACTATTTCTAATATAATGTAATATATTAGATAATATACTATCTAATATATTAGATATTCTAATCTACTTTAATCTAATATATTAGAAATACTCCATTTTTAAACCATGGAAACAATGGTACTAAGTAGTATATGTATCATAAGAAAAAATTTTTTTGCCCTCCATTAAAAAGCCACCTATTAAAGAGAAATATATAAATCTCTACCTTTTTTTTTTTTTTTTGTCTTTTTTGAGACAGGGTCTCGCTATGCAGTTGAGGCTGGCCTTGAGCTCACTTTTGTAGCCTAGGCTGGTCTCGAACTCGCACCAGTCCTCCTGCCTCAGCCTCCCAAGTGCTGGGATTACAGGTGTGAGCCACCACGCCCGGCTAAATCTCTACCTTTTTTTAAAAAAAAAAATATTTATTATTTTTATTCTTGTTTCAGAACCTTTGTTTATTCACTCATTTTTATGGCTGGCTCAGCCCGCCCCGAGGGCAGGGCTGGCGCAGCATGTGGTGCCAGGGATTGAACCACAGTCCCTGAAGCCGCCCAAGCTTCCCCAAGCAGGCGCTTTAGACCACTGAGCCATCCCGCCGGGCCCATAAATCTCTACCTTATTTTAAAATAAGTATTATCTTTGTTAACTTTAATTCAGGTCATTGCATAAATAATACAGGTCATAATCTAAGTTAATTATCATGATAATTGGAGTAAGCAGAAACTTTTAAAATAAAAAATGTTTGTAATGCCTTCTGTTACTGGGACAGAAGGGCTGTTTTGTTAATCATCGTAAAATCTTCACAGTATGTCTATATAAAGTGAACACTGTAAACTAGTTTTAATTCATTCAGAAATGAAATGAAAACTCAGTAGTTATGATTAAGCAGAAGATATGAAAAGAATATGAGCCTCTCCTAAAATTTTCATCTTTACTTGCTGACTTCTTTCCCTGAGCAGTAACATTGAACAGCTGCTGCATGTGGTGCAGTGGGCACGCAGTCTTCTCTGTTGCATGCAAGCCCAGTCAATCCAGGAGCCATGCTTCAGCAATCTGTCTCCCTTGTGACTTTTTTTTTTTTTTTTTCTAGTACTGGGGATTGAACTCAGGACCTTGTGCTTGCCAGGCAAGCACTTATGCCACTGAGCTGTATCCCCAGCCCATTAGGAACCACACTTTGGATCACAGTTGCTTTTTCTAAACTAAGACCTCAGTATTATATTCAGGTTTACTTGACTGTTGGCACTTTGGGTTTGGGCTTGTAGTTTAGGTACTTGGTCACTCTAAGGTTTGTCATCACTGGCCTGGAGTCACTGTTGAGAAGTGTGATAAGCATAGTGTTTAGAGAGTGGGACAGGCCAGGCAGCAAGATTGTCATACTGTGGGACATCAAAAACAAATAAATATTAATTTATATATTGTGTGTTCTTAATCTCCTATGTGTATTTTTTTTTTTTACTAAGTATTTCTATACAATATACCATAATTTGTACAGACAAGTATATATACAGATACAAGCTTTAGGTATGTTGTATGATGTACTCTACCAATTTTAGCTCATTTGGTCAAATTGAGAATTGGCATGATTTGAAGCTGGGCTTCATAGACCAGTGTCTTACCTGAGTATAACAGCCAAATCTGTGGGTGTTTTGTTTTGAGGCAGACTCCTAGACTGGCTTTGAACTCATGGCAGTCCTCTTGACTCAACTTCCTGAGTGCTGAAATTACAGGCATGTGGCACCAGGCCCAGCAGCCTGTGGAGTGTTAACTAAGGCTCCCTTTCTGTGAGCATGTGAATTATAGGTTTGTCCCATAAGGTCATCGAATACCGATTAGCTTGTTAATCTCTCAGTTGTCTTTTCTAGAATTGGAAACTTCTCCAAATTAAATGAATTAGTTTTTAGTATTTTGTCTGTTTTCTTTAGTTTTTTAATTTATAATTTAAAAAATCTTATTTATCTGTTTATTTGTTTGATGCAGGATCTCACTGCGCAGCTCAGACTAGTAGTGATCCTCCAATGTCAGCCTTCCCAGTCATGGGATTACTGGTGTGAACCATCATGCCCAGTTTCAGTGGCTGGCTCAGTGTCCCAAGGGGCAGGGCTGGTGCAGTATGCAGTACCAAGCATCGAACCCAAGTCCTTGCTTAGACCACTGTGCTATCTCTTCAGCCCTTTTTGAGTTTTGATCGAATGACTGAATAAACCTAATAAACCTAATAAACCTAATCGTTGATAGCCGATCTTTCTCCCTCATTCCACTTTCCTTTTTTTTTTTTTTGAGTTACCAGGGATCTAACTCATGATCTTGGGCTTGCCAGACACCACTGAGCCATCTTCCCAGCCCCCCTTCCCTTCTATTTCCGTCTCTTTCATCTGCTCTCCCTTCCCCCCCGTCTCTTCTCTCTTCCTTTCTCTCTTTGTGTACTTGCACATGTAGTTTTAAGTCTCTCTAATATTGTAACATGAACATTTTCTGACTCCATTATGTAGTATTCCACTGGGTGAATACAACATAGCTTATGATTATGGATATTTAGATCCTTTTTATTCTATAAAGTTTAATTATGTGAGGAGTATTTTGCTATGTAAGTCTTGTTCTCAATTTCATATTATTTCCTTAGAATTAGTGGTGAAGGGTAAGATTATCTATAAAGCTGTTGATATATAATGCCAAACTGCTTCCCAGTAAGTACTTCTCAGTAATGATGTGTTAGAGTGGCTTATCTCAGTGTGCCTTTACCAGTACTTAGAATAATGCTTTTAAATATCTTGCTGATTTAGTATGGGTAGTTTTCTTATTGTTTTATTGTATGTTTTAAAGATGAAAGCTTTTTATGTTTTTGATAAACTTTTTTCATTTTATTGTTTTTAATTTGCAGAGTGGAAATTAGAGGATGTTGCTGTGGAGGCTAGAAATAAGTGGATTTCTAATGCACATGTCATAAAGAAATTCCATGTCTTATTAGTCACATGTTCTATGCCTTCTCATATAATTATTGCAGCATTCTATATGAAAAGCATCTTTTTTTTTAACTTTATTTATTTATTTTCTTGTTTCAGAACGTTTGTTTATTCACTCATTTTTATGGCCGGCTCAGCCCACCCTGAGGGCAGGGCTGGCGCAGCATGTGGTGCCGGGGATCGAACCGCGGTCCCTGAAGCTGCCCAAGCTTTCCTAAGCAGGCGCTTTAGACCACTGAGCCATCCCGCTAGGCCCCGAAAAGCATCTTTTAACATCAAGTGATTTCATCAGTGTTCACTTACATTTTGATACTGAATTTTATGATTGTGGCATTTTCCTAAGGTTGTCTTTAGTCTTTTGACTGATCTCACTGGAGCAGCTGGCCACCAGGAGACCTTGAAATTGTGGGCAGTAAATATGTTAAGATCAGTCTGGATTATCCAGTGTACTTGATATAAACTTGTTACATTACATTCACAGTGGTAAAATTCTCTCACGCTTTCGGGCTCCAAAGCCAGTAATAGTGTGATACTGTCTTTAAGGGACACAAGGACACTGCAAGCATTCCTTCCTTATATGTTTTAATTGGCAGAAACAAACCTCTATATTTTGTGGAGGTTTTGTCCAGAAGATACAATTATGTTCATTCTGTTCTTGTTAGTGTGCTCATTTCTAACTGTGTTCATTTTGAATAAAATGCTAGAAGTTTCTGAGATTGAATCATTATTAGAAGGTTTAATGATAGATAATTACTTTTAGGAAATTGTGGCTCCTGAGATTTCTTTTGTGAAAATGCTAAGTAAGCAGTGGCTCTTGCCATTAACTATATATATGTTTTTTTTCTTTTTCTTGGAATATGTAGAATTATCTCAGGGGATATGAACTAACAGGGTTTTACAGCTTGTTGCTTGGATGCACTTTGGTGCTTAGCAACATTTGCAAATAGTATCTTGGAAGACAAAGGAACACTGAAGCTCACAATAGTGGGAGGAAGTTTGCAAGAATGGAAATGGATAGATAGGGTGGGAGAAAATGAAGAGGAAAATTATTGGAAAATTTTAGAGAAATTGAATATGACAAATGGTAAGACACTTGCATCCTATTTTATGTTTTTTTTGTTATTAAGTCAAATTAAAGTAGAAACTAGAAATACTTTACAAATGTGTAAATTACTGCTAGTTTTGCTTCTTTTTGGGAAGAAGATAAGTCCCTAGGATAGATTAAGAGGTTTTAAAGAAAATAACAGACCTAAAATATTAACTGAATTACAATATTAGCATAAACATTTTCACATGAACCAAATCTGAGTACTTGGTGGTCTAAGAAAATGAAGTAAGTTGGGACTGTTATATTTGAAGTATTGTATAAATCACTCTATCTCCAAGAGTTTATAATTAGTTCAACAATCGTAAGCTTTTTCAAATATAATTAGACTGTAATGCTCATTAGGATTACACCACTCCTCAGTTTACTTAATATCTGTAATATTCTAACCCTTCTTTGTACTTTTTAAGAACCATAGGTAAGAACCTATTTTAATTAATTTATATTTTTTAAATTTTATTTATTATTTTTATTCTTGTTTCAGAACCTTTGTTTATTCACTCATTTTCATGGTTGGCTCAGCCCGCCCCAAGGGCAGGGCTGGCGTAGCATGTGGTGCCCGGGATCGAACCGCGGTCCCTGAAGCCGCCCAAGCAAGCAGGCGCTTTAGACCACTGAGCCATCCCGCTGGGCCCCTTAATTTATTTTTAAAAGAATATAATAATTTAAAAGAGAAGGGAGAAGGGCTGGCCAAATATCCAAGTGGATTAAAGCTCCTGTGAACAGGAGCCCAGGGTTCAATCCCCAGGCCTGCCTTGCCAGCCTCACCCCTGGGGTGCGCTGAAATGGCAGTTGAGACTAGGTGTGTTGGTGCCTCTAATCTGAACTCTTGGGAAGGTGTAAACAGGCAGATCACTGTGAGACCTATCTAGTAATGAGACTCTGAACACCCTGTAGATGCCCCCCCCCCAAAGAAAGAGGGGAGTGAGTAGGAGAAAGGTAAGCAATTCATCAAGTTTACAGACTACAAGCTTGTATTTCGGAACATTCGTCTCTGTTACAAGTAACAAACATATATCTTTCTTACATTCTCGATATATAATAGAACTTTTATTTTTTATCCTAATTTGCCTAACCTAACTTCACTCACAAAACAGAATCACTGACTCAGAACTTTTGCATCTGAGTGGATCAGTTTTGGGAAGACATACTTTTTTTTTTAGCCATTATCATATTTAGGTTCCAGGTGGGACTAGTTCTTCCATTTGTGTACCCTGCTGATCCTTATGGCTATGAAAAGCCCAAGCACAGCTTGTTTGTCATTGTGTACATCACATCTTGTAATCCCTGAAAGAGACCGAAAAGACAACCAAATGACCAGTATATATTACTTACCAACTTCAATTCTTCTTGAACTAGAAATGTTGAGCCCAACATATTACTGAGAAAAAAGCATATTTTTGAGTTTGTTCTTGCTTTACATCTGTTAGAATGCATACTGTCCAGGATTTATATGTGATGAAAGTTCATGGCTAAAAGTGTTAAAGGAAAAATCTCACTGTTACTCTTAGCAAACTAGGACTAGAAAGGAATGTCTTTAATAAAGATACATAGCAAAATCCACATGTAACCATATTTATTCTTACGTTCATCAGTTTACATTTGCAAAGTATATTCACCAATAACCATCTTCTAGGATCAATATCTGTAAAATGTTGCTATTTTATTTTATTTTCTATCTTTTTGAGTCAGGGCCTTGTTATACACTTCAGGTTGGCCATGAGCTCACTTTGTATCCCCGGTTGGTCTTGGACTTGCAATCATCTTCCTGCTTCAACCTCCCAAGTGCTGGGATTACAGGCATATACCACCATGCCCAGCTTGAAATATTTTTAAGAATCTCCTGTAAAATCTCAAGCAAGGCACTATTACTGTCTCTGGCGTATGTTCTACTAGAAGCCCTAAGTAGGCTAGTAAGACAAACACATTTAATAGGCTTTAACTGTAAATTTACAGCTAATAAGACAGTGTAATTTTGCTAAATGCATATCCCAGCAGCAACAGAAACTATTAAAAAAATCGTCTTTGTAAATGTAAATCTGGGAATTTTTGACTGTCATTATGTCATAAGTAGAGAATTCCACACTTGACCTCTTGTGGTTTATGTCAGCCAACATGTTGTATAACATTACCTTCACTTTGCATATATGTGAAACAGAAAGGAACTTCTTGGTTAGACTTGGGTCTTATCCCCAAGGTATCTCATGTATACTTTTTTTTTTTTAATTGCAGGACTGGGGTTCAAACTCATGACCTTGCACTTGCCAGGCACTTGTGTCATGGAGCTATCTCCCTGGCACCTCATGTATATTGTCAAAATCTGAAAAAGTTTGTAATACTTCTGGTCTCGGTCATATTGGGTTAAGGATACTCAGCCTCTGTAAGTGGGTGTTCTTACAAATATGTAGAAATTAATTTGGGTCTTTCATGATGTATATTATAAATGTAATTTCCAGTTTTCCATAGATGTTTTAATATTGTTGTGGGTTTTTTCTCCATATTGAAATTGTTGAATTTAAATTTGTCATTCTTGTTATATCACTTCTGACTTGTGTTTTATACTTGGAAGTTTCTCTCATGCCACTATGAGAAAAAACCACCAATATTTTCGTTCTAATAATTTTGTGACTTGGGTTGTGATATTTATCTGTTCTATCTAGAATTATTTGGGTGCAGACTATTGTTGGGATCCATCTTTTTTTTTCCAAGTTATGTAGCCAGTTCTAATGCCATATTTTAATCTTTCTACCAATAACTTGAATTGTCACTTTAATATAATAAAATTTTTCCTTTTTTAGCATAAGTAGCAGAATTGTTTTTTTCCATACAGAATTGGTTCTTTAATTCGTAAGACTTTTTATTGTTACTGTAAATAATTGGGGTCTGATCTTAAATCACATAACCTGGGGCTTGAGGGTATAGCTTGGTAGTAAGTATGTATTTATCATGCACAGGGCTATAGATTTAATCCCTAGTACCAAAACCAATGAAGAATAAATATCTCCTAACTACTTTTAATTTTAATATCTTGGTTTGTGCCCTAAGTTTATTTATTAAACAATTAAAAATAGCATAGTATTATTTAGGTTTTCTCAATGTGTGAGTTGCAAATTGTTGCTTTAACTTTTTATCTGCTTTATTTCATTTTTATTTTTATTTATTCTTTTTCTTGTTCCACAACTTTTGTTTGTTTATTTATTTATTTCTATGGCTGGCTCAGCCTGCCCTGAGGGCAAGGCCGGCACAGCAGGTGGTGCCGGGGATCAAACCATGGTCCTTACAGCCGCCCAAGCTCTCCTAAGCAGGCACCCTAGACCACTGAGCCATCCTGCCGGGCCCCTATCTGCTTTAATACATATTTTTTCTCTGTTGGTTATTACATTTATAAAATGTTCAAAAAACGTGACTGCAGTAAACATCTTTGAATATTCCTGATTACATTCATTCCTGTTTTGTTAGTAGCTACATGTTGAATTTTGTAAAATGTCTTTTCAACATATCTCAACATTTTTCTACCATTTTTCACTTTTGATCTATTAATGAGGTGAATTATACTTTTAGATTTCTTAATACTAAATATTTGGGAATTGAACTTGGTTATAGTGTATTCCGTTAGTATTTGAATGTGTGTATGAATTGATCTTTATTAATAGGTTAGTATTAGAGTATTTGTTTATTTTATTTGAGAATTTTACATTAGTACTCCTATGGGTCATTGGGCTTGCTTTGGCTTGTCTTGGTTCCCTATTCTATATTTTGTAAGGTTTTGTTCCTGGTCTATGTGAGACTCCTTGTTTTTATTCATTACTGTGCTCTGAGAAAGGCTAAATCTGGTCTCTGCAACTTCCCTAGAACTATTTCATGAATGTAAGTATAGTTGGTATGTTTCTAGGCAAGGAAGCTCTTTGTTGACCTCCTTTTTATTGGAAATTAGCCTTTTAAATTCTCCTTTTTTCTTTTTCTTTTGGTAAATTTTGGCCACTTATCTTTTCTTAGAAAACGATAGTGTTCATCGTATATCTTTGCCCAGAAAGGAACATGTGAATTTCTAAGGCCTATTTTAGTTCTTTTTTATCTATGAATATGCCCCTGTAGGCATTTCTTAGGTTGTATGTTTGTACTGTGGGTTTTCACTTTGATTGTATTAAATAATAATACTTCTTTATTTTTCCCCAGGGTGGAGTTTCTGGATTAATATTTCTTAGTTCTATCATTTTTATTTTTTAACTGGCACTGCTTTAACTTTTTAAATATTTTTTTAAACTTTTTTACTATTGCTTATAATCTTTTGTAATTTTTAGGTTGTGGTCTTTCTTAGGTCTTCTACATACACGTTTATTCTTATTCATAGATTTATGTGTGTAGCTGGGTGTGGTGGTGCATGCCTGTAATCCCAGCACTCGGGAGGCTGAGGCAGGAGGATCGATGCGAGTTCGAGACCAGCCTGGACTAAAAAAATTAAAAATGATTTTTGTCCTGGATTCCAAATCCTATACATTATTATCTGGATATTTGCTTTATTAGATTTCATTTTTGTTACATGCTTTTGCCCTTTATATTTACTCTTAGTTATTCTTCATTTTAAAAATTTATTGAGGTAAGATATTTTGTTTTTTTAAAAAGGCAACCATGTTTGGTTTGGATCTTGTTATATTTTACGTACATTCTGGCGTTAGGTCTTTTGACAGGCAGAAAAGGGGATAAAATCATTAGTATGCTTATTCTCATTTTTCCTGTCCAACATCCTCCTTTTTTTAAATTATAGCATGTTTCCATGGTCAGGATTGATGCTGTATCCTGTTGTCATTCATAAATCCCTCCATTTCTTTCTATCTTGGTCTTTCAATTAGTGTAATTGGCAGCCAAAGCAGATTTTTCTTTCTTTAAAGTAAGCTGTGTCTTGGAGTTGTTATCTTCCACATAATGAAAATACAAATGCTCGTTATTAATCCCTTTGGTAGACTTTTCTGGTTTTCTTTGTTAAACTTTATCCTCTGAATTTATAAGGTTTTTTGGTGCTGAGGCTTTTACCAGTTTTTAAAAGACATTATTGCTTTAAATCTTGAATGACAGGGTAAAGCAAAATTCTTGAATTCTGTTTTATTTTCTTGAGGACACAGAAAGTATTGGTCCCAATATTTTTATTTTTATTTTTTAAAGCATGGATGTTTCCCTAGAGAAGTCTCAAGGCAGTCTGGTTTGTGTCTTCACGTGTTTTTAATCTGGATATGAAGAGAACTCTTCATATTTACTGGGGAAAAAAAAAAATTGTTGAAATTTTTTGGAGGGGATGGAAAACAGCAAAAATCCAAGTGTGTCTATAACATATTTCCTTAAAAAAAGAACATAGAAAATTCCACGAGTGTGTAAATTAGAGAACATTTGTGTGCTTCAAGGAGTCACTCCAAGTAATATTTTGTTGAAAATCACATTTTTGCCTTATTAAGTACAAAATACATCCACTTATTTATATATTGACAAAAATTCATGCAACTTTTTGTTTTCTTCAGTGTTATTTTCTGAGTATTGAATAAAAGTACTTTAGAATAATTGTGTAATTCTGAAGTCTGTGATTAAGAGTTATAACATTCTATAAAATAATGAACTATCAGTACATGGTAGAGAACCCTTCTGTTTAGTTAAAAAAAAAAATTGCTTTTATTATCAGTTCCACTGTGGTTACAATCTATGTAGCACGTTAGTATTAATTACTCTAGAGCAACAGTGGAGAAACTATGATGTGTCTTGCTTTTCTCTAATGACGAAAGATGTTAATATGAATTGGTTTTTTTTTAACTAAAACTGCATGGACTGGCCAACTAGCTCAGCACATTGAAGCATCTGCTCAGGCAGTTCATTCCCTGTTGTGCTGTGCTGGCTCCACCCTCAGGGCAGGCTCAGATTCTGATTCAGACTGGGCTTGCTGGCGAGTGCCTGTAATCCCAGCTCTTGAGAGGCTGAACACAGGCAGATCACTAGGAGCCCAATCTATGTAGTGAGACCCTGTAGACTCTGTACTAAAATACAAAAAAAAAAAAAAAAAGATTAATTAAACTGCTGTATTCAGATTTAATTACAGTGTTGGCACTTCATGGCAAATAAGTGGGCTTTGGGTTGCAATTTGGGCATGAGTGTCTAAAGGTTCACTGTCACTGCTGTCCTGGCTGAAACTAAGTGAGATATATGGCTGAAATCTGTTCAGTGACTTAATTTGCTGGTTTGGGATTATTTTAAACAAATATAAAATATTCTGTTTTAAAATATTATTTAATGGACAGAGTTGAAGAATTGTTTTGTTTTTTTTTTACTTTCTTCGAGGCTAACATAGAGGCATAATAAAGGAGTAATAAATCACTTTAACTTTCATAGTTTCACTCATTTTTAGTTTTCAACTAAGTTCTGGTTTTCTTCTGTGTTCAGGTATATGTCCCGAGTCCACGGTATGCATCCAAAAGAGACCACCCGCCAGCTGAGCTTAGCTGTGAAAGATGGTCTTATTGTTGAGACTCTGACAGTGGGCTGCAAAGGTTCCAAGGCTGGGATTGAACAGGAGGGATATTGGTTACCAGGAGATGAGATTGTAAGTATATTTTATTTGATAAATTTAGGGATATAGACTTTCAGTTTTTGATTTTAGATAATTTATAGAAATTCACTTTCAAAAGTGTTAACAATTCTTCTTTTAACATTTTTATTAACCTTAAGGCTCATTACTGATAGAATGAATGTTTTTTGATTCTTTAGAAGAAAACTTCCATTTAACAGTGAGTCTTCTTTTTTCTATATCATCTTGAATCTAAAAAAATAAAACAAGAGCAGTTTTAATGTACATACAAGTATTGGCATTCCTAAATGTTTTCTTCACTGTTTATAAATATTTTTTTCAAAACAGATTAATATTGTTCTTTAGATTCCTGAAAAGAATGGTTAGAGGAATTATCTCACATGAACATGGTTGGCTTCAGAACTTTAAGCTACACTTTAGCATTTTTATTGCAGAGTACAAGATATCCAAATGTTGGAGTCTCCTGGACAAAGTTTTTATTAACGACTATTCCAGATTTTGTGTATTAGAATAGAAATCAAACAGGAAGAGTAGAAAGTGTTTCTTTTTTTTCCATAGTTGTAATTATGAGTCTTTTGGATTGAACCCAGGGCTTTGTACCTGCTAGATAAGTACTTAGCAACTGAGATAATACTCAGGCCCTTTTTTTATTTTGAGTCTGGGCCTTGCTAAGGTCTTGATCTTGTGATTCTCCTGCCTTAGCTTTCCGAATAGCTGGGATTATATACATATAATCCTACTGTGCCTAGTATTTGATCCCTCCTTGTAATTGAGGATATTTGAATTTTCTCTTTCTCGTCTGTGATAAAGATATAAAGCTTTCCACATGAAGCATAACTATACCTAGTATTCGATTCCTCTTTGTAATTAAGGATCCTTAAATTTTCTTCCTTTTTGCTCTCTTTCTCTCTCTCTGTCTATATCTATATCTATATACATATATATGAAAGAAAAAGAAAAGAAAGAAAATTTAAGTATACATATATGTATGTGTATGTCACATAAACTTTACACATGAAGTATATCTTAATATAAAGACCAGTTTCATGTATAATATTTCTATTCTTTTATCTTACTTTATTTTGTATTTTAAAAAATTGAAATGTCTTTTTGTGGAAGAACATCTATTTAAGGTGATAAGTTTTATAAAGGAGAGATGAAAGAAATATGAAAGGTAGACTCTTAGAGATGAAAGAAGGAGATCAGGCAAGGAAGGAAGAAAGAGGAATGAGATTAAAGGAGTTGATAATGATCAAGAGATAGATAGATAGATAGATAGATAGATAGATAGATAGATAGATAGATAGAATCAGTTCCCCGAAATGGACATCGTTTCTGTATCATAAGCATGCACTTTAAAAAAAGATTCACTTCCAGTATTATTTTGTTTTGAAAAAAAGGACTTAATAATTGGGCATTCTGAGTGTCATATTGTGAACTCTAAAATTACCAAAATGACATAAAATCTTAAGGTTTCGGGGCCTGGCGGGATGGCTCAGTGGTCTAAAGCGCCTGCTTGGGAAAGCTTGGGTGGCTTCAGGGACCGCGGTTCGATCCCCGGCACCACATGCTGTGCTAGCCCTGCCCTCGGAGCGGGCTGAGCTGGCGGTAAAAATGAGTGAATAAACAAAAGTTCTGAAACAAGAAAAAAAAAAAAAAATCTTAAGGTTTCACTGTGAAAATTTTTTCTAAAACCTTTGAATTTATTTCATTTTCTGTTTCTACAGGATATGGTATAATAGATATATTACCTGGACAGGTATGAGATCAATAAGATAGCCAATACAGTTTCAGGGCGAGTTCCCAGAAGCAGCTACGATAAATTAGAAACTCAAAAAGTTGTTTAGTTGTCCTGTATTCCCAGGAAAGAAAACTCATGTTTTCTCCAAATAGAAAAACATCTTAATTTGTACTAGTGTCATTTTTTACATTGGAAGTATTCTTGAAAAGAAAAATGAAAGTGTTTTAAAAGCAATTTTTCTATTGAGGTTCCTTGCAGAAAATAAAGCATTGCTGCTAGTCAGGAACCTGTGGGTGAGCCAGGTAACGAGATGCAAGTCTATAACCTAAGTGCTTGGGAGGCTAGGCCAGGAAGGCTACAAATTAAAGGCCATCCTGTTGTACACATATGAATTTGGGCTACCTAATGTGACACCGTCTCAGAGAAACAAAACAAACACTGAAAAACCTAACAGCTTATTATATAGTCACAATAATCCAGTAATATAGAATTTATTCCAGACTTCTGGGAAACTTATAAAGTTGATACAGAAAACTGTATAGGTTATTTCTGAGATTTATATAATAATTAATTAGTATTAAGTGTAATTTAATCAACAGGATTTGTTTTTTCAGGGAAGTGAATATATTTCTCTTACTGTTTTACAATTATGCTTTTCATATACATTTTTTCTCAAATTGAGTTTTCTTTGTTCAATTTAATTAAGCAAATTTAATTGCATTATATTTTTACCATGATATTAGCTTCTATAGTGTTTTTTATTTTTGTGTTCTTATTGCATGTATTTATAGCATCATCTCTTTTTTTTCTTTTTTCTAGATGAAATCTTATATGTATATCACACAACCAGTATACAGGTTTAATTTTGTTCTTGTTCCCAAATGTTTTTGTACTAAATGTGCATGTATATATAAGCACAACTAAATAGCAAAATTATGCCTAGATTATAAAATATGTAAATGTTTGAAATTCAGCAATAATATACTGTATAGAAAGAGGTAAGGTTTTATATGTTGTAATAAGGGTTTTAAATTCTATTTCGTTTATTATGGTCTTAGAAATTTCTAAACCTTATTAATTATCTCTAGCTATAATATGGACATATTAACCTATTTAATTTGATTAAGCATTAAGCGAAGTTATCTACTAAAGCATATAAATATAGATAGATGTAACCTTTTAACCAGTGAATAAATATGCATAGTTGTGATCTGTTGCAAAGTAACTATAGTTAATAATAATGTATTATATCTTTCAAATAGCTAAAAGATTTTACATGTTCTTACTAGAAAGAAATGATTATCATTCAACAATGTGTCAGAGCATCACATTACAAAGCTTTTATTAATAAGGAGTAAAAGAGGTTGAAGGGAGGGGAGGGGAATGGGAATAAAAGAAATAAGATGTGTCATATATAATTACAAATTTCCTATAATAAGTATCATTATGTATGTCTAAAAGATACTAATAAAATGTTATAATGCAAAGAAACCCCATTATACTCTATAAATGTATGTAGTTATTGATTACTAATTTTTTAAAAATTGTAAAATGCTTAAAACAAGGAAGTACCTATAGCAAAAGTATCCAAATTTCCTAACCATCCAGGCAAATATTCTTTTCAAGGTCTTTCTACTTTACTGTATCCTTAAATATAAATTTTACATAGAGATTTTTCTGTAGAACACTGAGTATTTTTATATAAAATAATGAGATTTGTGTGGGTGTACCACTTGCCTACTCAGTGCTGCAAGTGTGCTTCAGTCCTCATTCCCTAATAGAACCAGAAGGACACAGGACAGTGTTGCCCTTGGCACAGCACACCGGCCAGCTTGGTGTAACGTACTGAATGTGTGGCCCATGCATGAGGCTGGACCCACGTTGTGAACTGTACAGTTTAAGAAGCACCATTCACATCATAGGTATTATATATTCAGATATTTATTTAATAGTTTGCTACCATTTGGGACCCTTCCTTATAGTTTTCCACTGTGTGCACAGTATGAATCACTTTGGTACCTCTGAAAACTTGGTTTTAAACTTAAAGATGCATTATTATTCATCTTGTTGAGTCTTTCTGACTGAAAGAGAAAAAGTCAAGTCAGTATACATGGTCGCGGGAAAGGAAGATACATGTTTTAGTTATTTTTTAAGACACTTAATTCAAAGTTAAAGATATTTATTTACTCAGATAATCCTGTCATTTTAAAATCATAGTAATGCTCTTCCTATTTGCTGTTACCTATAAAAATAGTTGTGGTAGAGTAAGAGATGGATAACAAAGTTTGTCTTGCTGAGTCACATAAGTCATATTCGTGTGATGTTTTGTATCAGGAGTGACTGCCTTCTATTTGCCTGCAAACACAAGGGTGTAGTCTCCTTTCTGTTACATAACTATAGTTAGTAGAACTTAAAAGTTAAAGAATTTGTTGGTGATATATTTTTATTCCACTTCTGTTACCTTTTTTCTGTTGAATAATCAGCATGTCTTGAACATTATTTTGATTACTATCAGAAATCATTTAAACTAAAGCCTCAACTAGGGCTGGGGGATAGCTCGGCCATGTAAGTGCCTGCCTGGCAAGTTCAAGGACCTGAATTTGATCCCCAGTACTGCTTGCCATGTTGGCTCCCTCCCAGAGTGGGCCACTGAGACTAGACGTGTTGGCATACACCCGAAATCCCAGCACTGGGGAAGCAGACAGGAAGATTACTATGAGTTTGAGCTGTATAGTGAGACCCTATGCCCAGCAAATAAATAAACAGATAAAGATTGAAAATTAAATAAATAAATTAAAACTAACTATAAGAGGATATAATATGTAAATATTATATATTATCTATAGTGAAGCCTGTATATTGATGCTGTACATTATAAATTAAAGGCAGAGTCTCCTGTAGTGGTGAAATTCCTTCTACTAGATGAGAATGATTTCTAGACATTTTGTGAAGCTGATCTCAGCACCACTTGCAGCCCCTTATGTAAGTGATAGCTCGTTTGCAGAAACCAGTGTAACAGTAGGAGGGGATATAAACATATTCATGGTGAGTTTGACTTAAGATACTAGAATAAGAAGTAATTATTAAAAATGAGGCTATTGGGCCCGGCAGGATGGCTCAGTGGTCTAAAGTGCCTGCTTAGGAAAGCTTGGGCGGCTGCAGGGACCACAGTTCAATCCCCGGCACCACATGCTGTGCCAGCCCTGCCCTCAGGGCAGGCTGAGCTGCCCATAAAAATAAATAAATAAACAAAAGTTCTGAAACAAGAAAAAAAAAAAAATGAGGCTTTCTCAATTTTAACTAGTTTAACAATTAGTCAATAAACAAAATGTATGTACCAGTCAGATAAACTTCCAGCTGATTTAACATAAATAGTTGTTCATAGGTTCAAATAATTCACTGAAAGATGATTTTCATAGCTTTCAAAATTATATTAAGAGGCCAGTAGTTCAGGGTACAGAAAGAACTTTCTGATATCTGATCATTGAACATTTTATTATATCAACACTTTTTTCTTTTAATTTTTTTTTTTTTTTTAGAATTTTTAAATTTTATTTATTTTTTTCTTGTTTCAGAACCTTTATTTGTTTATTCACTCATTTTTATGGCCGGCTCAGCCCGCCCCGAGGGCAGGGCTGGCACAGCATGTGGTGCCAGGGATCGAACCGTGGTCCCTGAAGCCGCCCAAGCTTTCCCAAGCAGGCACTTTAGACCGCTGAGCCATCC
>PVJA010021606.1:0-35345 GCA_004027025.1 Myocastor coypus | reverse complement strand
GGGGCGGGGCGGGGAAAGGGAAGGCAGGACAAGGATCCTGACCCAGCCGGCGCGCAGGCTCAGCTCCCAGCGGTGGGGTTTGGGCTGGGCTGGGACAGGAAGTTAGTCGCGGGAACGCAGTTGTTTAAACTCCAATCCCCACATTTCCCAATCCTTTTGAAATTTGAATTCAGCAGCCCTGGAAGGACGTGTTGGACTCCAGCATCCACACTTGGAATCTTAATATTGTCCTGCTAATGTCATAAAAATTAATTTTACATCTTTACCACTCAGAAAAGAATCAAGTGTCTGTGACTTGAGCTCTGTGATTTATGACCTACGTCACAGCTTACACTGGTGTGGCTCACACATTGCTTCCAGGGTGGCCAGGGGGACCTTGATCAGGAGCTGTGGCCCCTGTCCAGCCTCATTCATTTACCTGGCCTGGCCTACACATATTAGTTTGTCTGGATGGTCTTGATGTGAAAAGCTCTGTGAAGCATAGGAAAGCAAACTCTAATAGAACTCCAAACCAGTTAATTATTCATTGAATAGTACGTTTCAGAAATAAACAGGGGAAATAAACAAATAATAATGACTTTGGAACCCCATGAGATGGATTCCTGGACCCTAGGGATACCCTCATCCACAGATGTTCAAGGTCTTACAAGTAAAATAATGCAGTATTTGCATAGAACATACATACTTCCTCCCATGTGCACTAAATCATCTCTAGATGACTTATAATACTATACTGGATTTCTTAAGTACAACAAAAAAGTGACAGGTCCAAATTAAAAAAAATACTTTTGATCCATGATTATTTGACTCTTCAGGCAGGAGCCCTGAGATTGACTTGGCTTGAGCCAGGGCAGAGTCCAAGGAGGGAAGCCATTCAAAACCTCCAACCATCTATGCCTCTAGACATAGAGCCCCAGACAGTTTCCCTGTATCCCTCTCCACTTTCTGTGCTACCCTAGTGTGGCAGTGCCACGAAGTGGGACTGGGAGGTGACTAGGCTGTGGCTGGAAGCTCCTGCATGTCTCTCCCAGCACTTGAGGACACAGCTGGAAACAACCACCAGTGAACCGGCAAGGAACTCTGCCAACCATGTGCTGTTGCTGTTGACCAGCCACTGAGCCTACACTTGGTGCTCTGCTACAGCAGCCCAAAAGGCACTCCTGAGTCACTGCTTCTTTTCTTTTATATTTTGGCACCAATACTCACCACTTCATTTTTTGAAAGCATGTTGTAGGATGCTGTCTGATCATCCAGCCACACAATAGCCACTCCTGAAACATACAGTTTTACAGTCTTATCTGATAAAAGTTCAGAAGGATTTTCTTCATTAGATGTTGGCACGACTTCAATGAAATAACATATACCAAATTTATCTTTTGATACCAGGGTCAGAGAAGGTGGAGATGAGTACTTTCCTCTTTACCAACAAAAGCCCACCCCGTGTTGGCATTGGTTTTCTTTTGACATGCCACTTCTTGGCCCAGACTGCAGGCAGACTGTGTGGTGACAGCATGGCAGGTGTTAGCTGCCACCCTGCCAGCTCCTTGTCATTGACTTGCCCTTTTCTAATTGGGATCTTCCAGAACTATGGCAGGAAAGGGCACATGTTTCTCCAGGAACTGCACTGTCACAGATCTGCTTTTGCGATAGGGTGCAGAAGTGGAGGGCCCCTGTGATTTAAGACCATCTTATTGGTGATGTAGCTAAAGCTATGGGGTGGCACTGTTCAAGGCGGAAAGATGAAATGAACATTTGAGGGCTTGAATGAGCATTTGAAAGAGGAGGAGCAAGACTGAGGCCCCTCCCTGGGAAGCTTGACAGATGAAAAGTGACCTGTAGGTGTCCCTAGTTAAGTAGACAGCCTAGCTGTGCAAGGAATTGAACACCTCATATTTATCACGGTTTGCCTAAAATTTCTTATGAAACTCCTGTTCATTCCTCTCACACAGGAAAGATGAATGTAGATTTTACATATTGTTATTTTTTATCCATATATTTTTATTTTAATATCAGCTCCCTTTTATTGGCAAAAATGCAAGTTTAAAGTTGTGGTTAAACAAATGCACCAATTAGTTTTGGTTGACTTTTGCATATACCATTGTGTGTAAGTATGAAAGTAGGTGTGCTTCTTACTTTGAGAATTTATGTGCAGCAGGAATGACACTGAGTGGATGTCCTTTAGCAAGTACTGGAAAGCTGCCAGGTTCCTGTCGGTCTGCTTTCAGGGGCTCTTATCTGCAATCCAAGTGGTCTTGGGACATTTTGCCTAATAGAAGAGATAAGCTTCCGTGTTTGTCTGCGCACCTTTTTCTTTTACAAAAATGAATGGCACTTGCAAACGTAAGACAGCACACTGAGGTGCTGCGACAAGGCAAGGAGTTGGCATCCCGAGGTGCAGGTCGGGCCGAGCTCTGCTGATAACAGCAGGCCCTGAAGCAATCGTGCAGTTTTCCTATGTACCTGATCCATAAGTAAGAGGTTATCATTGTGCATAGCCAATATCTTGCTAACATCATGGGATGGCTACTGTGGCCAAATGAAAGGTAGATATGAGAGCACTTAGCAGATTGCATTGTGGTCCTTTACATTTGACAGGGTTCAGGATTCTGTTTAATAGTAAGCAAGTGTTTTAGGTGCAGAAGGTAACACTTGGCAAGGCAAATGAACATGAAATTTTCCACAAACTGTACAAAAAGATAGCCTGCCTTAACTGATTGTAATTATACTCTTGTATGCAAAGGAGATACTAGAACAGACATGCTCAGACTAAATTCAAGCAAAGCTTGACTAGAAGCTCAAGGTGGCAGCGCTGCCGCTGAGTCCCTGCTACACTCACAGCTGATGTCCTTTTTTTTCTTTTTTTCAGATCTCATTTAACCCCATGACATTAAATGATGTCTGTATGTTGAAAAATTTAAAAGTCACAGCTTCAAATTGGAAGTTTCCCTGAGTTCCAAATATATAACAAGTTAACTTATGTAGTAGGCATTAGAAACTTTACAAGACCTGTCTGGAGCTTCCACCCGCTTCTCAGAGCTGCTTCCCACCAGGCACTATTTGGCTCACCATTCACCCATAGTTTAGACTGAACTTTTCCTTTAACTTTGTGAGGGTTCACATCCCAACTCTATTACCTATTTGATCATTGACTTTGGGACAGTTAATGACTATTTCTGTGCTTCAGTTTTCTGCAAAGTGAGAAAAGAAGAGAGCATCCCTCTGGGATGTCACGTAAAGCTCTCAGAACTGTGCCCTGCACCCCACCAGTTCTATGAATGATCTATATATTCACAGTTAACCATATTGCCAATAATATATTAACTAGTCAATAATAATGTTAACCATATTGTCATTTTTTTTTTTTTTTTGTCTTTTTGAGACAGGGTCTCACTATGCAGTTCAGACTGGACTCGAGCTCACTTTTGTAGCCCAGGCTGGTTTCGAACCTGCACTGATCCTCCTGCCTCAGCCTCCCAAGTGCTGGGATTACAGGTGTGCGCTACCACGCCCGGCCAATATTGCATTTTTCTTGCTGCACCTAATTTTCACTATCAAATATTGTCAGGTTTGTCCTTCAAATACAACCTAAACTTGTTCCTCTGTCACTATCCCACTACCACCCTTTTAGTCCCGGCTCTTAAGACCTATTGGTCTTAAATTGCTGGGCGCATTACTTCACTTAAGTTCCTTGCCTTCCCTTTCTCTCTTGCCCTGACCATCTTCTGCCCACCAGCCAGATCTGGCTCCTGGCCAGGTCTGCCAGTGCTCCTGCTCCAACCTTGCTTCCTTCCCCATGCCACTGGGGACGGGCTTCCCCACCTGACTCTTCCTGCTTGTCAAATGTTTCTCAGTGGTGCATCACCTTTTCCAGGAGATTTTCCCTTGTTTTGACTCAGTGAAGCTCTTTCACAGCCACTGCCCTCCATGGTCATATTTTTTCTGTTCTCTTCCTGTACTTCACAGGATCTGAAATGAACATTACTTAACAGGTCCAAAGGATCCTATCCATCTGTCCCTGTGGAATGTCCAGTGAGAATCATATCCATTTTGTTGTGACATCATAACCAGGTTGGACTGTCCCAGTGCATCTTTTCTTACTACCTGACGTGGTGCATATACCGGTAGTGTCAGCACTCCAGGAGGCTGAGACAAGAGGATACAAAGTTTAGGACACCTTGTGCAACTTAGTGATTAGCAAGATCCTTTCTCAAATGTGACATAAAGAAAAAAAAAAAAAAAACAAGGAAACGCAAAAGTCCTGAGTTCAACTCTTAGTAGTGCACACACACACACACACACACACACACACACACACACACACACACACAAATACTCAGCAGAAAAAGATAAGAAATCTTATCTTCCCTCCTTTGTACCTTTGTATTCTGGTAGGGGGCCCTCCTCTGAAGAAGCCAGACTGAGACCCTTACTTTCCCATTCTTTGACAAGAATGACTATGTGAGCTGCTTGTTTTGCTGGTCAATCCTTCCTAATCACATGGAGCAAAAGGCTTGTTAGCCAAGCTTCCTTAACATTCTGTCCTTGCTTGGGTCACCAGCCTGGGGATGTGCCTGCAGACAGTCCTGGGGGAGAATGAGCTGGCCTCAGGGTGAAGCATTCTTCCAACTAAAATCCACCAGTGCTAGCCTCTCATTCAATTTCCCAGTAAGTCCTTCTAGTCTTTTGCTTTTCTGCAGAAGCAAAGCCCTTTTCCCTTCTTTCTTTTGATGCCTGTAGTTTATGGTTCCAGTGTCTTCCCTCTTGCAAGGCACTCTCACCCTACTAGAGTTATTCCATCCTATACCTCTACAATAATCCTTTCAAATAAAGATTTTTTTTCGTAAATTTGGATTTGCTTTCATTGGAGAGTTGCCATTGTCTAAAAGGTGAGCCTGGCACATGAGAGATGTCTAAAGGACATTTATTAGGGAGTAAAAATAAGCTGCCATTTGGGATATGAATCAAAGTGTTATAATGTTAGTGTATAATCCAGGTAACAAGAGATTATTATTTAAAAAGAATGAAAGTGTCTGTGATTTTTGAAGCATGATTTAGCATTTTATAAAACTTGTATATAAATTTACAGTGCCTTCCTAGCATTATAAAATACATTTAAGAGTTAAAACCAATGGAAATAAAGTATAAAAGAATAAAACAACCCACAAATATACCCATCGCTTCCAGTACATACTCCCTTCTACTCTTTTTTCAATTTTCACCGTTTTGCTCACCCATAGTTATTCTCTGCTCCACGAACATGGGGTATTAGCTGACTATGATTTCATAGGAAAAATTATCTTCAGCCTGGAAAATGTCACTCATATTTTCCATAGACTGCTTAAATAACTATGACTGAAAATAAAGCAACTTTCTAGTCTAGTTTCATTTTTCCTCTTTCTGTCATGAATTTAAGCATCTTTCTCAATTGTAAATAAATTAAATGACAATCATGACTGAGGTATGTAGCTAATTTGGGTTTATTGCCTTTTTATATGTATAACAAATATCAGCTTTCAAAGTCAGTATCATTATGTTTCAAGACCCATAAAGTATGTTTCAATTTAGCATAACTATATTATCATTTTAAGTTAATTTATGTAAGAACATTCTGCACACAGCTATTAATGAATCTCTCTTGGAGCTGAGCATGAAAAAGACCATCAGTTAGCTCTCTACTGATGGACTGATCAGGGAAGGAGCATCCCCTGTGCAGGTTGTCTTAGTTACTTTTTACTTATTGCTGGGACAAATACCCAACACTCAAAATGAAGGAAGGAAAGGTTTATTTAGCTCACAGTTTGTGGAGGTTTCAGTCCATATTCGGCTGGCCCAAGGCTGAGTGGAACAGAGCAGAGAGCATCCAGTTCATGGCGGCGGAACAGCAACAAAATGGTGGCAGAAGTAGCCAACCAAACAGGGCAGCAGAGAGCAACAGCAACAGCTCAAGCTCCAGTCTGTCTCTCTGTCTCTCTTTATATTACATTCAGGCTCTCCACTTTAGCTCCCGCCCTCGGCTACACCCATAATCCCAGAAGTACTTCCACCCATAATCCCATCAGTACTAAAACCCATAATCCCAGGGATCATGGATCAAGTCTCAAACTCTAGAAATCCCCGCCCAATGACTCCATGAGGCTTTGGGGGGACAACTAGACATAAACCATAACACAGGTCTTGGTGGTTGCTAGGCAGAATATAAAAGACCTGATGCCAGCTGTTGGACGACAGGAGCATCATTTTGAAAATATCAGATTTAAAAATGGTTAAAATGTTTGGCCCAGCAAGATGGCTCAGCGGCCTAAAGCGCCTGCCTAGAAAAACTGAGGTGACCTCAGGAATTGCAGTTTGGATTCCGGGTACCACATGCAGTGCCAGCCCCACCCCTAGGGCCAGCCTAGCTGGCCATAATACAAAAAAAAAAAAAAAAAAAAAAAAAAAAAAAAAAAGGTTAAAATGTTAATCATTCTAAGAGTCTTAAAAACATGAAGCATATCTTAAATGTCTTGCATAATATTTGGGATATGTAATAGCTTGGTGAGCATTTTCACTGTGTCCAGCACATGTTGCAAGCCAGTGAGTGATTCAAAGACACCCTAGATCCATTCTTGCAATCTCTTTAAGGCAATCCACTTTATTTTGTGACCATCGGCTTACATGAAATATTCCTTGACATTGTTTTTGTCTGTACTATCGCTGGATGTGCTTACTTATTCTGGTGTAAATTAGCTCCATTTCCCTCATTTTAAATCTTCTTGGTAGTTATTGATGATGTCATTTCTCTACCCTGATGAATCACTGAACCAAAGACAAACTTAATTCTTTTAGACTTTTCTCTTTTCTCCTTCCATTTTAACCAAATATTTATTATTGAGCTATTTCCTGTGTACCTAGATGTATTTTAACAAGTAGCAAATTTGAGATGTTTTCCTCAAAGTAGGGAAATTGCTTCTTCTCTTTTTCATCAAACTGGAATCAATTTTCAGGTCCCAAGATTTATCTCCATTTAGGGACTATATCATGGCTAAAGAACACATCATCACTGGTAATTTTTAAGCTTGAGTACCTTTAAAATGATTATAACACATCCTGTGTGTCAGGTGAAATCTCTTGGAATCTGGTGACACTTTCTTAAAGTGGTTAACATTTTTCATCTGTTCTATCTTCATAATTCATTTTACTGACTCTGTGTTTCTTCAAGTACAAATAGGGTTGTCAGACAGCTTTAGCCTACAATCAGTAAGTAATACATAAAGAATGCTACTGAGTAAGTAATTTAAGAAATGGTTTTTTGGTGGCACAAAGTTTTCAAAGGTGTCCAATTCACTATATGAGAATGCTCATATGCTGGGAAGATTTTGACTCAGAGCCATGCAAACCAAGACTACAAGCTCTTAGAACCTCAGTAGAAGAAAAATAATAATCCAGGGTTGCAAACAGAGCTGCAGGCTCACCCTGGCCTGCATACTTTTCATCATTAACATTTTGATTTTTGAGAGCCCTAAGGGCATGCAAATGAATATTCTGTTTATCGCACTCTTCACCATTGTCACTAGCTTACTGAGGACCCCTGCATCATGCATGAATTTGTCCTGCTTGCCTATGACGTAGAGGGGTTTAAATCCATGATCCAGTTTTACAGATAAGAAAACAAGAAAATGAAGAGTTCAAAGTAACTGATTAACAAACACATTTCATATGTGGTTTGATACTGAGTGAAAGCTTGCTGCCTGGTGTGCCCAGAGCCAATGTGGTGGCACTGGGTATTTTCAAAAAGAAAATTTTATGCAGTCAATTAGCAAAGAGCCCAGGAGCTGGTAGAAACTCAAATCTGCCATCCCAATCAATAGCAATTGGGGGATTTACAGGAATGGGCAAGGGAAAAGCTGGTGGTAAGGATGTTTTAGGGTTTTTTGGTACATCCATAGTCTGTCATGCCTCTTCTTAGCTGACACTTAAAATTTTTAATTTAATTTAAGTTTTTATTCTTAGAGAGTTCTATTCTGCAGATGGAATTTCGAGCTTCATAAGGGAAAGGGCTGGTCACTTGACAGGAATTGACTTCTGCACGTGATCATTCTTTTAAAGCCAATTTTATGCAGGCTTCTAGTGCATTCTGAATGTTTTTTGTTCCTGAAAGACAACTTTAAGGAATTTCTGTCTGTTTGGATACAGAGCTTAGCTGACTTCATGTCTACAAATATCCTGCTACTGCTTTGGAGTATTTTTTGCTTCATGAATAATTACATTTTCTGAAAGATTAAAGTCAGAATAAACTAAAAGTCTAGATCATTAGTATAAGCTTCATACTTTTGTGAAATTCTAAAATATTTTATAGTAAGGAATAATGAAAAGAAAGTAGACCAAGATGGAGCAACTTTGCTAAAGTAAGGGAGAAGACTAGGGTTTAGTCTTGAGTTCAATCCCACATTGTCTGGCCTTATCATCTATTTAGTACAATAAAGGGCTGAGCCAGTAAAATCTAATTAAGTTTTGGCATTGCCTGCTGTAAATGTAAAGCCACAATTTCCAAATAAACTTCTAGAAGTTTCTTGCCATTAAAATGTTAACATTCTCTCAATTGAGCAATGTAGAATATAGAATAAATTGACCTGTATGTCAGGTGCAGAAGTTATTTTCTCTTAGCCATAATGGTACTTGTGCAAGATTTCCATTTCAGTTATCATTAATGCAGCTCATCAGGCACCCCCTGCATTGCTGCAGCCTGAAAGGCACCAAACAAAGAAAGGTTTAGTTCCTGAAAATCTGAATGCTTTGCACTTTCTGACTCGGACCTAAACTTTCGTGGAGAAAACTTTGACTCTTTTGGTCTACAGTTTGAAACAGTCACTAACAATCAGTAGGGAAAGTGCACACAGAATGAAGGAGAAAGTCCAGGCTACTACTTAGAAAACACTCTCTAAGCCTTCTTGGCCCTGCCGGGCATCATCAGTGTGCTGCACTTGGGTCTACACTCCATTCCCAGTATCTTCCCTTTTCCTCTTATTTCTTATTGATCAGTGGACTTGGAATGTTTTTGTCTTCCTTTTACCACTTTCTTATTTCTTTTCTTCAAGGCAATCCTAATCAGTTTCAGCAGGAAATATACATGACTTAGAAAGAGTGCTCAAGAACTTTGCATTTATGTACTAGAGAAGTTGGATTTCTGGCAATGTTGCTTTGCTTGTTATTACACCTTAGTTAAACTAGACTCTTGGTTTTTAGGCCTCCACCTGTGCTGTGCAGCATTTTTCACTCCTGGGCCCAGACTTTGCTATGAATATCTACTTAAGTATTCATCTCTGATGAAAGGGCAAGAGATTGCCTTATTCAGTCCTAAATTTCTAGCACCCAGCAATGTGATACTCCTCAAAAAAGAAAAAAGACTAAAACTACATGAAAGGATAGGTATCTGTGAACAGTCCTATTTTCTTAACGATCCAAATGTGGTTCAGTGGGGAGAACCAGGAAAGACAACTTGCTTAGGAGAAGATGCTACTAAGGGCAGGAAGGGAAGCTGGCTCTAGCCCATGATTCCAGGCAGCTGAGAGAGCAGCATCGCTAACACTGTTCTTTCTGACAGTGAGATTTCCTCCTTCCTCAGCTGCCTTGTCGATCACCATCTCACTGCACCACCGGTGTGTGCGTGAGCTGTGGCCATGTTGAGGTGCCTTTTCGATTCTCTTCTTTCCATCCCACAACAGTACATTTTAAGGGATTAAAGTTTTCTTTATTCCACTGTAACTTTTTAGTTTCCACCTTTTTTTTCAATGGAGATTGGACCCAGGACCTTGTGCTTGCAAGGCAGGTTCTTCTGTCACTGAACTATCCACCCAGCTGCTCTTTTTAACCTGGAATCAAGTTTTGCTATCTCAGGAATCATTCCTCATGCAACTTGCTCTTTCTTTTCCCTCTCAATGTGTCACTTCACTAGGCATGTCGTAATTATAGTCACAGATCTAGAAAAGGGAAACTTTGCTTGGACCTGTGCGTAACATTACCCTGAGATCAGATATTCATGTGTGTAGGAAAATATGCACCTGCTAAAGATGCTTCTACTATTTTTTTTTGGGGGGGGGGAAACTAGATAAACTTTGCTGTGTATGATGGCTACACTCTAAGAGGCCTATGCATTTCTTCACAGAGCCAGGGCTAGATCTAACAAAGGGATGTGGGGGACTCTTATTTTACTCTGTTACTACTGCCAGAAGTTAAAAATAGCAGAGCTTTTAGTTGTTTCACACCTATTGTCTGATTTTGCTTCATAACAACTTCATGAGAGAGGTCTTGCAAGGTCTTGATGGGAGAACGAAGTGAGAGGGAATTACTGAGACACCGAGTAAATTTGTTCATTCAACAAATATTTACTACTCATAACATAAAATAAGCAAGAGAGAAACAAGTTTATTGAAATTCACACTTCGTAAATGCATAGGAGGCAGAGAGAGAGAGAGAGAAAGAGAGAGAGAGAGAGAGACAGAGAGAGAGAGAAGAGAGAAGTTCTCAGGGAAATAGCTTTGAGTCTGAGTCTAGTCAACATCAAAAGAAGAATACATTTTTTGGAGAAGAGACAAACTAAAGAAAAAGAACATGGAATTTGTAAAGGCAGGCATTTGGGTAGGAGGAGGCCAATAAGGATAGTTAAAAAGCTTGTTAAGGTACATTCCTCTGGGATCATCCTCAAGCTGAGGAAGATTTTAACACATCTTCGGTGATTTAAGCTTTGTTCACCTTTGTTCCCCTGATAGAAGCTGGGAAGGGTTTCAGTAGCTTTTTGTTTTTGTAAATGTGTGTTCCTGCTTTTAGGCAATAAATAAATAAATAAATAAATAAATAAATAAATAAATAAATAAATATTTTAAAATTATGAGAGAGAGAGAGAGAGAGAGCGCAGAGCTGCAGAGCTTTTCCAGATCTGTTGCTTCGTGTCTTCAGCTATTCTGGGGAGGCATACACTGGGTTCCCACTATAGAACAAAAACACATAACTTTCTTGGATCAACTGAATAAAGGAGCAGATAGAATCCAGAAGCAAAGGAAGCATCCTGTCATCATGCATTTGTTTAAATGCTGGTGATTTGTACTGTAACCCTGGCTTCCACTTACTAGTCTTGTATTTCTAGGAAATGTTTAGGTTCATCCTTCTCTATGATTTCAAAAGAATCCTTTTCAGTTGATTTCTTTATTGTGAGCATTATTTTCTCATCGCTTCCAATTTTCAAAACTGATACTGAAAATATCCCCACCTCCTCTTCCTCTCCTCTTTCCCTTCTCTTCCTCTTCCTCCTCCTCCTTTTTCTCCTCTATTATCTCCTCCTTTCCCTCTCACTCTTCAATTGTGGAAGGAGCCTGAAATCATTGAAATCAATCTCCTGCACCCAGTTTCATTTCTAGCTTAGCTGGCCCCATAGCATGCAGATATCACCTTTTGCCTATCCCGTGCTCCTGAGGTTTCTGAGCCAGGTTGGTGCTGCGTAGTGGAGTATGGGCAGTGCAGTTTTATGAGCGGTCACGGTAATAGACCAGGCTTCCTTGTAGACAGCACGTAATACTGCTGTGAGAGAGCACACAGGCTGAAAGAAGCATTGGCAGCACTGCTGCGAGGTATGTAAGTGGGGGTCCTTTGGCATGACTTAGACTCTGCCTATGAAGAGAAAACACTTTGGGCTTCAAGAAACCTGAAGCATGCTTCACAGTGCATCTCTTCCTTACAATACAGCTCTGCCTCCATGGCTCCACAGAGAGCTCTTAGTCAGAACTTAGTTCTATGCCACACCCAAATCCAGCTTATTATTGTCAGAGATTTAAGGACCTTCTTGGTTTAGAGGTGCCACAGTTTCCTTATCAAGTCTTAATCTCCATGCAAAAGCTGTCTTTACCTCTCTTTCCTAGTCCCAAGAACCTGTTTCCTCTTTACTAGTTATCTCCTCTGTTTTTTTTTTTTTTATTTTTGTAATACTGGGTTACGTTTATTGTCACATGTTACTAGGGATACTGAGTCATAAAGAGTTCAACCAATAGGCCTGAAATAAGAGAACTGAGATCATAGCTCATATCTGTCTGCTTCCAAGGTTAGTGCTCTAAATCATTACTCTATGCTTTATGAATTTCAGAACAGTTTGTGAATCTAAACTTTTGGAGACCTCTATGTAATCACCTATGCAGGCTAAGGTGTTCTACAGTATATGACAAAATACTCACAGGACTGTTTTACCCTTCCAAGTTCCTTTTCCTCTGTCAGGCCCCTCTGACATGCTGACCCACCTTGGAGCCAGCTGACTGTGGACTGAAATTTCTAAAAATTACAAGCTAAAGTAAATTGCTCTTCTTTGACTTCTTCAAAATGGGCTTGCACATTACACAAGAGAAATACTAATGACAAATTTAAATATATTACATTTGCGGGGCTGGGGAGATAGCTCCGTGGCATAAGTGCCTGCCTGGCAAGTGTAAGGTCGTGAGTTCAAACCCTGGTCCCGAAAAAAAAAAAAAAAACATTTACATATATGTTGCAAACCTCCAGAAAAACAAAATATGACTTAGATAACTAGAATGATCTTACTTTTGCAATTCTTTAAAAAATATATATGTATTTGGTAGTGATCCAAATAGTATTGGATGTATTTAGTAGTGTATTTAGTAGTGATCCAAATCGTAGTGATCCTCCTGTTTTGGCCTCATCAGCACTGAGATTACAGGCATGTGCCACCACATAAGGTTTTGCTGGGCAGCTGAACAGGCCCAGGGGTGGAGTGCCTGGCACTGCATGCAGTACCTCAGTCCTTCAGTTTGGTAAGCAGGCTCTTAGCTGCTGAGCTATCTCCCCTGCCCCTGATTTTGCAATGTAAACACCCAACCTGTGCAAATGTTGATTTCCATTGTTATATCTTATCATGTTCATGAAAAGTAAAATTCTTCCAGATGCCAATCTATTTTGTCTGGTCTCCCTGCTTCACATGGATAGATCCTCCACCTGTCCCTGGCCAGCAGACATAAGTCACTTTGCTGCAGCAGAGTAAACAAGGGGACTTTGGTGACTTGTGCACAAGAGACTACATGGAGCAATCGTGGCAAACAAACACATAGACAGCTGCAATGCGAGGAGGGGAGACCGGGGTGAGCAGAACATGCAGGACATCAGAAAATGTCAATCAGGGTGTGTGAAGATAGAAACTTACCACATCCTAGGGTTTTCTGGTGTCAGGCAAAAGCTTTGAGCAAAGTCATACTGGGCCTCAGAAAGCAAACCAAAGAGGAACTCAGCACAGAGAATACACACATGTAGGATTCAGCAAGGAGCAGTTCTTCTTACATGTTTTTTTTTTTAAATTATTACTTTATCTTATAGAAAAAAAGGTTGAGACAGGAAGTGGTGGTGCGCTTCTGTAACCCCAGCACTTGGGAGGCTCAAAACAGGAGGGTCAATATGAGTCTGATCTATGTAATGAGACCCTGTAGTCCGTACTAAATATATAAAAAAGAAAGAAAAGGAAAAAAAAAAAGGTTTTAAAAATTCCATAATAAAATAATAGGAAAATAACAATAGCTAATACATTATATGTTGTTACCTTTAAAATAGCTGCTTAGTGTGTACATGGGCATAAAACTTTCTCCAACTGACAAAAGCAAAAAGCTTCCTTTTCAATAAACTAAGAGATATCAAGAGTATAATTGACTTGAATTTTTTCCTTTTTCCTTTCTCCTTTCCCCTTTCTACAATCCTAGATCCTTTTTCCTTTTGAATAATTTTCTATTTCACAATATCCATTATAAATTTTAGATCTTATTTACTCTTTCAGTTTCTCACACTAGGTAGACAATATGATGCTTAGATGTATGAGTCTGATTTATTTCACTTATGAATATGCTTTATAGTTGTATCTATTTACCTGTAAAAGTCTCAGGTTTATCTTTCTTTATGGCTGAGAATTACTTCATTATAGAAACAGACCACATCTTTTTTTTATCCATTGCTGAGTTGATGGGGATGTGGGTTGTTTCCAAGATCTCATTGTTATAAATTGTGCTGCATTAAACATGAGTGCACATATATTTCAGTGTATGATGTTTTTAATTCATCTGAGATGATGCCCTGAGGGGGAAATAGAAGGATGGAATAGGACATTTTATCCTAGATTTTGAGGAATCCCCACACTGCTTTCCATAGTGGTTGTATCAGGCTACCCTCCCACCTGTAGTGGAGAAGGTTCCATTTTCCCCACAGCCTCTCTAGCATTCATTACTGGTTGACTGCTTGATGATGGCCATTCTTCCTGGGGTGAGATGGAATTAATTTGTATCTCTTGAATGATCGGTGATGCTGAACATTTTCTCATATATTTAATTGCTGTTTGTAATTCTTCATCTGAGATGTGTTTATTTGAGATGCCCATTTTTTGATTGGATCTTTGAATTTAGACCATCTGATACTTTTCAAGTTTTATACATTCTAGATAGAAATCTTTTGTCTCAGGTAAAATTGGCCATAAACATTTCACATTTTTCAGTTTCTCTTCACTCTCCTGCTGATTTTGTACATAAAAATTTTATTATTATTATTATTTATTTTTTTTTTTTTTGCAGGACCAGGGTTCAAACTCACAACCTTGTAGTTGCCAGGCAGGCATTTGTGCCACAGAGCTATCTCCCCAGCACCCCTGTACATAAAAATTTTAAACAAAATATAAAACTATCATAATAAATGATGCATCAATGAATATAAAGGAAAAGGATAGATCTTAATTATCAGTTTTGGAAAAAGTAACTCTTTTCACATATCTAATATATTTATCTTAATTATCAATAAAGGTGACTTTTAAAAAGTAAACTATTTTGCATACTAATTAGTGAAAATAATTTTTAACTTGAAAATATTTGGAATATAAGATTACATTTTGACAACAAGCAGCATCTGTGATTTCTCTGTCACTTTCTATTACAAGATCAGGCATGCGCACTATAAGAGTGTCTTACCTCCACACTTAGCTCCACACTTTCTTTTGTAAAGATTTCTCAAGTAGAAAATCTGAATTTAATTTTTTATTTTTTATGTATTTAGTACAGGGTCTCACTACACAGATGGCACTCTTAGTGATTCTCCTGTTTTCAACCTCCCAAGTTCTGAGATTACAGGCACGCACCACCACACACACCCAGTCTCAATCGTGTCTCATTGGGCCCCAAGGGCTGGGCCAGCACGGCATGCTGGGGATCAAACCCTGGTCCCTGCGTCCACCTAAGTAGGCACCTTAGTCCACTCAGCTATCTGGCTGACCTTCTGAATTTTTAAGTTATAGTATATATTATTACTTTTTTGTTTTACAGGTTAGAAAATACAGGTAAAATTTAGCTGTGTTATCAATGATGTCATTTGAAAGTGATAATAAATAGTGAAGAACAACAGAAAGGCAATATTGGTTGAAGAAAGATATTCAAATACACTTTAAAATCATGTAGTTCTGAAATATCTAAGTCTGCTAACAATTGTTTGGAGGGAGAGAGAAAAGTAAAACAGAAACATCAACACTAAAATCTCAGAAGAAAGCTAAGTATGTAATGCTTTTAAAAGAACCAAGATCAAAAGAAATAATTAGTACTAAATTGGGAGTTAGGTGGAGAAATATTTTCCTTTAAATTTACATATGGTGTGATTGCAAGTCATACCCATGATTAGCTATTCCTCTGAAGATACCCTTTAATTGTGGTTGTCTGATCAAAATTCGTCACTGACCTTAGATCTTTTGGTATCCTATATTACTTCTATGTGAAGTTCATAGCTTGGAAAAATATTTCAAATGTATTTTCATGTGTGTATGCAGACATCATGTATTCATTTATCCATTTGTTTTTCTGTTCAGCCAATATTTATGGAACTCCTATGATGTTACAGAAATATGTTTAAGTGCTAGGAATAGTAGATAACAAAGAATATTCTTCACCACTGGGGAGAGAAAAGGCTAGTAGATAAATAAGTATGGATATAATGTCACATCAAGGTAGGAGGAGTTTTGATAACTTTCAAGTCTTTGTGAAACATATGATTGAAAGTTTGCTTTAAAATATGATGTAAGTGGGCCAGCTCAGAGGACTAAGCTCCTGCTTAGGCAAATACAGGCACTGGGGTTCAATCCCCAACACCACATGCCATGCTGGCCCCACCATCCAGCATGCTGAGCCTGCCACTGAGAACAAGTATGGTGGTGCGCACCTGTAAACCCAGCACTGAGGAGGGTAAAAACAGGCAGACCACTATGAATTGAGCTGTGTAGTGAGACCCTGTGCCAAATACATAAAAATAAATAAATAAATAAATAAATAAATAAATACAGTGTAAGTTTTTTTTTTTTTTAAACTAACTTTGGCAACCTTAGTGAAACACAATAATGGGTATTAAATTACTTTAGCAAGAGAAAAGAAAAAAAGAAAGCTGTAATCATAAAAAGATCCTATGATCTTTTTAACTTAATAACTGGGAGACAAGAGAAGGCTATATTTGAAGTCTCACTTTTCACCACTTGCTTTTGAAGCATTTTTCTTTGTCTTTAAAAAATATAAGGTATATTATTAATAGTGAAAATATTATACTCTATAGAAAAATTAATGCTTTTATTATTTTTGACAATTTTACTTTCATAAATTCGATTTGTGTGTGTAACTATTTATCTTCATTTCTGAATATATTCTCAAGGATATATTGAAAGGAAATTATTGGGCCTAAGTGTCATGCATATTTTATAATACTTGATGTGTATGCTGTGAAACACATTTCTAGAAGGTTTCATTGTTTTCTCAACAATGTGAGATATTGTGCAGATTTGAAACTTCAGTCAAAACGTACCTCAGTGCTATTTTAATGTCTTTCTTATTGTTTCTTGTATTATTTCTTTGGTGCTATTTTAAGCAACATTTACTAGTGAGGTTAATTTTTTAAATGTATTCATTGACTCGTCCCGTTCTGTGAATTCTTTTCTATTTGCTCTTCTCTCTGTTTTTCTATGAGGTAGTTTAGTATTTTTCATTGGATTTTTAAGACATTTTTATGTATGAAGCACATTTTTGTTGTAATAGTTCTCCAAGCGGTAACATATTTATACATTGACATTTGGAAGCCTTTTTATGCCCTCATACTTACTGATCCTTTTTCTTTATGGCTTCTTCCATCCTCTTATGTTCAGGAGCCTTTCCGATCCTAAGATTTGCAAATATTTACTGTATTTTAGTTATTTTTACTTTTTGCTTCTTAATTAAGCCATTTTATCTATGCTTGATTTATTTTGGTGAGATGTGGTTTTAGTCACAGCCTTGTGGAAGGGCTCATTTTCTTGATAAATTTTGTTTAAAATAATCCTTTCTTTTTTTTCTGTTGGTCAGTGATGGTTTATCTGTTAAATTTACACATAAACACACATACACATACACTGATCTATTTCAATGCTTACATTAACTTATTTTAAAGAGTCTGATTTCAACGTTGTGTGGAGAACGATGGTTCCTGCACTTTCTGTTCCAAGATGTTAACTAATTACAATTATTCTTGGCACTGTCTTGAAGGAACTAGGGAAAGCATTTGTGTGGAGGCATTTAGGACCCAGGGGAAAGCCAGGCTGGTACAGAAGGACAGAGTCTCAGGCGCACACGCCTCCTACCAAAATCACAGCCTGGTGGAGCTGGGCTCATTCACAGCTTTCTAGAGAAATCTGAGAGCGAACCTGCCAGAATAGGCGATCTCACTCACCGAGTTCAGCCGCGAGGACACCTGCAGAAACATGTTCCCAAAGCAAGCCTGGGCTCCTGTGTGAAGGTATCTGTTGCCTTTTTCTCTCTTCTATATTTGCAGCGCCTCCCCTCCCTCCCCCACGCTTGGGCTGCGGCGTTTCAGCACTTCAGTGCGTGGACAGCTCCCATCTGCAATCCCTCCGCACTCCTTCCCTTTCCTCACCCCACTTGCCACTGCCTCCGCGGTCCATTCTCTTCCAGGCACCGGCTCAGCCAGCGCTCCCTCTACACCATCCGCGCCCCATCTCCACCATCGCCGTCATCATCTCCACCATCACCGGCGCGGTAACTACAGTCAAAACAACTGTGTCTTGTCACTTTGACAAAGCCCGAGGTCGCAGGGTAGGGCAAAAGAGCTCAAGTTTACAGACACAGAAAGGAAAGTTCAGGTGAATGACACCCCTGAAAACAAAGAGAGACGCCCGCTTGAGAGAACGGCAAAGTGAGAGCAGGAGGGAAAGACCCGGGGTATGGGGACAGATGGGGACTTGCCAGACACCAGCAGTTAGCCAGCTGCTTTTCAGCAGATTTCTTCAACTGTTTAGTTCAGGAAATGAACATGGCCTGAGGCAGAGTGTGATTCCAGAAAGATGGAAATGTGAGCTCAGCCCTTGGTTCTGGTTTTCCCACCGAGAATCACGAGAGCAGGGCGGGGGTGACGGATGACTCGCATTCACCTACAAGTCTTCTCCCTTCCTTAACATTTACTGTTGAAACTCTGGAATTAAGTTTTTTACGGAAACCTTTTGTAAAATAGGGACCCCAGAGATCACCACTCTGGCCGGAATAAAAATTAAAATGATGGTCGTAATGACAACCAAACAAATGGAGAGTTCTCAATGGAAAATTCTGTTTGTTCATATGTCTCTTCCTATCTACTTATTTCCATCCAGTTTTCCAATCTTAAATCTCTCTTGGAAGCAGAACAGATAGATCTCTTGCCCAAATGGCCAAAGTAGTAACGATATTCAGAACAGATGGCCTGGCTTTGTTCATCACTAGTCAAGGACTGCCTCAGATTGGGAAGACGAGATTTCTTTCTTTTTATTTGTGTGTGTGTGTGTGTGTGTGTATGCTTTCTCAGTAATCAGGCGGTAACACAATTTTCTTATAATAGTAAAGGATAATAAAGTGGGAAAAAAAGACATTTATGTAACTACGGTTTGCCAGAATCTGTTTTTAGAGCGCTATCATTTTCTATCTCAGTCAAAGGGAGTTAGAATATTTTTCAAATATCTGATTTAGACTTGATGATCTGAACATAAGTCATGGCACCTATCTGATTTAGCCACAGTTAGCTATTTTATAAGCACTAACAAGCATGAGAAAGTAAGTGCAAGATCTTGTCATAAGTAAAATTAATTTATTGGGTGTTTGTTATATTAATTTTCTACCATACAGTACTGTGTTTATGCAAGTTGTTATTCATAAAATCAATTTCACAATTAAAATGATATGTATTTATATGGAAAGAGTATCAGGTCACATGTAATAAGAAACTTTAAACAAAAACAGACAAAAGCTTCATTTAAACATTGCCCTTGCACATTTACTCTGCTTCTTTAAAAAGAAATAGTGAGGCAAGTTTTGTCTAAAAATACTTGCACTTTAATAAAAGCATTGTCAAAAATAAAGAGGATCACAAAACAGATATTTTTGGGAGAAATTTTGGAGAACTCACACCTAATATTCTGTGAATGAGAGAAACATGTCAGAAGTTTCCTTACTGCTGCTAATTATACAAACATAAGCATAATTCCATCTGCCTCTAAAATTTGCTCATTTTTAAACTCAAACACTGAAAATACCTTGTGAGATAGATTTTAGAGAAGAAACAAGTTTAGTTATTTAGTATTCCAGTCTTCAATTAGAAACATATGCTGTACAAAAGATTTCTCAAATCTCTGAGCAAAGGGATTCTCAGAACTGCTTTATCTGTTTGCAAAGAACAGGTCAAATGGTTTCCAAAAGTGTGCACGTTACCAATTCTAACTAGCTCACCACAGACACGCAGCTCAGCAATCCAGTGCTTCCAGTGCAGCTGTTTTCTGTGCTTAATATAATTTCCTGAAATTTCAAAACATTGCTGCTTCAGTGAGACTTACATGCATTGTCTCAGAAGTGATGCCCCCCCACCCAGAGTGAAATGTTGAGCTTATTAATTTTTATGGTGTGGTAGTATCCTGGATTCCTCACTTATTTTTAAGAGACATTTTATTTTTCATATTTCCAATACCAGAGCTTTCTTGCTTTTTAAATAAACAATAGTTACTACATTGTGCATCATTCTCTTAAAAATAGTTACTCAGAGTATAAGACAGGAGCCAAAAAGATTCCTACAGATAAAACCCCACATAACATAAACTTTTCTTTTCAACAAACTACCATAAGCTAGTAGTATAAATGACATCAATTAGCACATATACTGAAATATTTTTAAAGCAATAGAATCTGTGATTTGGGGAAATATGCATTTGAGCATCTCCTTACCTGAAACCATGTGATATTTATAGTTGTTCACCTCACCTACTTGACTTAGTATTATGTTCTCAGGTTGTATGCCTTTGCCTATGAATTCTTCAAGCTCACATATTGCTAGGGAAGTGCAGTGATCCATTGTATACGAATGCAATGTCTTTTTTCCCTCATCAGTTAATGAAAGGCACACTGTTCCCAAGATCTAGCTCCTTGAAAGCTGATGCTTGCTATAAACATGGCTATGCATGATCCTTGTAAGAGGATGATTTTAGCTCTTTGGGGAAGATACCTAGATGGTGGATAACTGGGTCAAATGGAATTTCTGCTAGTTTTCTTAGGACTATCCACACTGACCTCCGCAGTGCTTGTACTGGTTTACATTGTGAATGACAATCTAGTAGTTTCTTTTCCCCCACATTTTCGCTAGCATTTGTCATTAGTAGAGTTTTTGATGATAGCAATTCTGTCTAGGGTAAAATGTTATCTCAGTGTAGCTTTAATTTGCATTTCTCTGATGGCCAGTGATGATAAGCATCCCCCACCCAACATTAGCTACTTGCATTTCTGAGGGGTGTACTCATTTCAGTTGCCCACTTTTTGCGTGGGTCTTTTCTTTTGGATGTGCAATTTCATTGAGTTATTTATATGTTCTTGATATTAGTCCTCTGTGCATAGAATAGCTAGTAATACTTTAAAAAAAAACATTCTGTATATTGTCACTTCATTCAGTTACTTATTTTAAAAGTAAACTTTAAGGTGATCAGAAAACAGTTTTCAGCAAAGTGAGCTGATATCCTTTTATAGGGTTGTTCATAGAACGGTGCAAATTTACAGAATCATAGTAAAAAAGCATAAAAGCTCTTCACTTCCAAAAGGATGAAATCTGGAACTTATAGAACAGGCGGTATTGGGTCTTTTCTGCAACCCTTACATGAAGATACACCCTACCATATCTGAGAGGTCTGCTCCTAAGTTTACAAATCCTTCATAAAAGAAACACTCTTAGTAAATAGATTCAGGCTTCCTTGTATCTTTTCTGGTGTTTTTATTACATGGGGACTTGGACAGAAGAAGCAATATGAGAGAGTATGGATATTAAAAATGAAGCTTAGGGCCAGCCAGATATCTCAGTGGATTAAAATGCCTGCTTAGACAGAGTGCAGCAGCTGGGATTTGATCCCTGGCATGCTGTGTCAGCCCCACTCCCAGGGCATGCTGAGATGGGGGTTGAAAATGGGCATGGTGGTGCACCTGTAATCCCAGTGCTTGGGAGGCTGAAAATAGGAGAACAACTGCAAATCTGGTCTTTATAGTGAGACCCTGTAGACCATGCAGACCCTATACCAACTACATTAAATGAATAAATAAATAAGAAGCTTGATTGCAGACATTTAATCCAGAAAAAATGTCAACATCATCAGAAATTATATTCTTTTTTTACCTTTACATCCTGCTCCTCACAATCCATTATTTTACCCACTGTTCCTTTCACTCTGCTTGTCCCAAGTGTTACATCTCTGTACAGAACATTCTGCTCAATTTCCAATCTAAGCTTTTACTTTAGCTTAAAGGAAAGCTATGCTCTTTTGCTTGATTCTTCATGGATGTGGAAATAAACCAGTCAAACAACTCCTGCCCTACAAAAGAGCCTTCCTTTATTCAAATAAGGAGTTCATTTTTGGTTTCCACTTCTGGTGCTTCCCCTTACCTACCCTGTAGCCTATCACCTCTTTTCAGGTTATCCTATGGGCTTTCCCTGCATGTACTCAGTCTGTGACAGGCTGTAACAGAGAAAGGTTCCTGTGTGGTAGGAGAACTTCCTATGAGCTTTTTTTTTTTTTTTCTTTTTTGACTTCTGCCTACAACATTTCACCATATGTATTTGAGATGATCTTGTCTGTGTCCTGGGCTCTTTCAGATAAATCTTCAATTCTCAGATGTTGCAAGGCTACCTCTCCCTGATTTTGCTCCTTAAAATAGCATCACCTCGATTCAGCTTCTATTATTGCTCAGGTGCCTTATGTAAAGTTCCATATCTTTATGTGTGTCATACACGTAGCCTAGTCAGTGTTATTTTGTAACTTTGGAGGAAGTTAAGAGGAAAGCTGCAGGTCTGGCAATAGAAGTTAGACTCTCAAAGGCCCTGCAAATAAAACTAGCATTGATATGTGACAAAACAAATAAAATGTGACATTTTTCTGTTTCCTTTTTCTCTTGCCTCCTCCTTGTCTCTCCGTGCTCACTCATTTCCCCTTTTCCACACCTTCTTGCTCCCTCTCTTCCTCTTTCTTACCTTGCCTTTCCTCTTCTTTCTTTTTGGCTCATCTATGGACAATGCAAATGGGTGAGAGTAATTAATGGGGTGATACAATACGCCATGTTGAGAGCCATTGCTCCACGGGGAATGAGCTCACTGGAGGTGTTTCACATCCTATTGGACAATGTAGTGCTGAGAGCAGAGCCAGTGCAAGCTCTGATTTGGAGTAATTAATGTATCTTTCCAAGACCCTGGAGTCATTACTAATCCTTTAGCCCAGCACTTTTCAAATATTAATATGAATGTAGCTTGCTCAGGATTCCATTACTCACTCAGTGGTTCTAGATGGAGTTGACATTCTGTACTCCAAACAAGCTCCTACATACCACTGGTGCTGCTTACCAAGGACAAACATTTAAAGAATGTTTTAATTGACATATAACAATTGTGCATATTGACAGTATATAATCTGAAAATATGATAAGCTGAAAGCATCTCGTTTATTTTGAGATATAATCTTGTTTATTTTGAGATATATAATGAATTACTCTAAACAGTAATTACATCCTGTGCTACAGACACTAGAATTGAGTCCTAAGCGCTTTGCTACCTGTCATCCAACCTCTGACTATCTCCCCTACTCCTCCCTATCTCAGGCTCTAGTGACTACTGTTCTATTTTTTTTTTCAATCAGAAATTTTAGCTTCTAGATGAATGTGAACATGTGGTATGTGTTTCTCTATGCCGAGCTTGTTTCACTTGGCATAAAGCACAGGCTATCCTTTGAGAAACAAGGACAAAGGCCAGTTTTCCTCTTCTTTAACATTTCCACCTTTTGGCCTGATTAGTAAATAGTGACACTAAAATAGAAACACTCCAGCTTCTGAGGCAATAAAGAGTTCCAAAACCATATGTTTAATTCAAGAGAAAGTGGTGTAAGCGGCCCCCTTCTTCCTCTTTCCCTCCCTCCCAGCTCCCTGCTGTGGCTCACTTTTATCAGGCAGTCACCTCAACTCCAATTCCTGCTGCTGCCACTGTCTGCTTAACTATGTCCAGAAGAGAGGTCTCAGCCATATGGATGTGCTGGGAAAACACTTAGCAGAAAGGGGGATAAGAAGACTTAAGGTCCATCTTTGCAAACCTTTCCTTTCTTATGTTCATTCTTTCTCTTTCACCAAAAAAAAAAAAAAAAAAAAAAAAGCAGCCTATTTTTAGAGGAATGCACTTTTCCTTTAACAAGAGTCAAGTGTTTCGTTCCCTCTTCTTCTCCCACTAATATTTCTGAGGTATATGACTAATCTGTTTTTAAAACTGGGACGGCAACTGCCAGTGTCTTCTACTGTAAATAGTTGAAGAGTATACAAAAACATTTCAGTCTTATTTTCCAGATCTCTCTAATCTTCACTGTAGATTTTTTACCTTTAAAAGACACTGATGTAGAAAGTACATGTTATTTCCATCAAAAACTTTTATGCATAACACAGAAAGGAGGGAGAACAATCTATGCCTTCCCTGGGTTGTCTTTCCCCACCCCCTTACATTATCTGTCCTATAAGTATACTAAAAGAATAAATGACTTAGAGATGATTCAGAGCTCAGGACACAATCATCTGCCAAATAGAGCCACCATACCTGAGGTCACAATCTATTTTAATTCTGATCTGGTATTTATTTCGGGTAAAAAGTTCCCATTGTCTTTACACTGAGGGAGCCTATTCCAATTTAATTTTAACCTTTCTGATGAGGAGGATAAAAATGAAAGCAGAGGACTATATGCTATTTTAAAAGGAGCCACGGGAGTCTACACAATGAATATTTATGTGGCAAGAGTGCACTCTGGGCTAGGACCACGCTAAATGTGACAGAATGTTGTCTGTGATCCAGGAGCTAAATTTTGATCATGCTACATTTTTTAAAGGATTAAAGGTCTCCCCTTTATCTTCCCAAGACTACTGTCCTTGCTGCTGGTACAGACTGTTTATATCTGTGCCTTGCTTAACATTCAATAGAAAGCCAACACAGATGGCCACTTTGCTACTTGAAAGGCTTATGCCCCTTTCCTTGTATGCATGTGGAAGTTTCACAAGGCAGAATGGTCCATCTGAAAATTCAGTTGAAGAAAAGTCTGTTCTGGCCAGCACCAAAGAATGGGAAATTAACTGTCTATGAAATTTAAATGTAAGCTCTACTGACAGCAAAGGGACATGCAATCATTCCAGAAATAGTTCATACAGAGTTGACCTTAGAAAAGATTTTGGTACCATGTGATTTTAAATTTGGTTTTAGATGCATAGGCAGCATCTACTTTTATTTAAATTTGCATAAAAATTCCTTTGGCCTTCTCCTAGGTGAAAAGCATATTCAATTAAAAATTTTGAACTATGGTTTTAGGAGAATGAAGAACTATATGCGTTATTCTAATTCAACATATATTTAAAATTAACACAAATTTCAAACTTGTTGAGGGATGAGGTACTTGTGTAGACTTTCACGTGCAGAGTGTTAACAGTAAGATGAATTTTGCACACTTTTCTTTTAAGAGAAGTCCACAAAATGCATATAGAAATAGATTTTCCTATATGCTAGTATTAATTTAGAAAACTTAAAATGTCTATGTAGAAGTGTTCTTGGCATTATCCCAAATACCCAGAACTCATAAAATCTTGCAATGATTTTTATTAGTTAATGATGTTCTTATATTTAAATAATGTCCACACTTTGTAGATATTTTCTTTTTTATCACAGAAATAAGATCTTTTCTCCCTAATTTTGGGTAATTTTACAATATACCTTCAATGACTATCCTGGGACTGGCAGGCATCTACTTTAGGAGAATTGAATGGGTGAGCATAAAGCATCAGTACCCAGGGATGCTACATAAGCCATCTCCTCAGAAAGGCAGATCAGCCAATCACAAAAGAGAGCTCTTACAGTTTTGAGTGTAAATGTTTGTTCTTCTACCTACACTTTAAGTCTCAGATATAGCCTTTCATCTAGTAAATAATCATCTAGCTTTAAAGGTCTGATTTCCTAGCTTGGAAACCAGATCATGTAATATCAAAGCCCTTGACACATAAGTACTCAGCAAATACTTGTTTTAGAATTCTAACAGTTGATCGTTATGTGACTTTAAGTTTATTGCTTAGGTGTTATGTGCCTCAATATTCTTAACTAGCTGGAGACAGCATAATTGTGATGTTAATAAGAATATTATGGCTAATGCAAAATGACTCTTGTTTTACAATCACTGTTTACCTCAGTTATTTCACACAAGCCACCTTAGCATTTCCTAGGAGTTATCTTTCTTTAATTTGTGGGAGATTATTATAACAAATAGAAAATATAATTGGTATAAAATTCTTTGAAATGGTACATGTATGTACATATTTTTAGATTAGACATTTCTATTATTATTCTAATTTTTCTGAAATTGAATGTGTTTCTAAAGATATCTTGATAAAACTGATGTCTCTACACAGGAGAATGGGTGATAAAATAACTAAAATAGATTTCATTTGAAATTTGCATACTTCCTGAAAAGTTTTCGTACTCACACACTCATTGGTTATTAAAGATTATGGTCTGTTGTTTAGTGTATGTCCTTCTATTGAATCCTGTATGAGGAAATTATATATATATTTCCCTAAGAGATACTGTAGATGAATCTAAAATCCATCTATGCTATGCTTTTAAATATCATGATATGGAAGCTCTATTTTTTCTATATAATCATCAGCATTAAAATGATAAAGGCAAAATTTGAAAATGGCATTACCTAAATTTCTACTTGATTATAAAATCCATTAATTAGTTCAACGTATCTTGCCCTCCTCAAAGGGGAGCTCTGAGTTTCTTTAATCATGAAAACTAGAGAATCACTGGAGACTTTATCAGCAGTGGGAAAGGATAGTTTCTACATTGGCTTGCAGAGCCCCTTTTGGTTAAGATTTCACTGCTGAAGCCATACTTAGCACTCTGTAGATATGGCAACATCTCTGTCTTTCAAATAAAATGGGCAGGGTCTTTGATTGATCATTTTTGCCAAAGAGAAATGGATGAATGTTCAACAAAATTAGTGATGGGTGAAGAAGCATGGACAGCTAGATTTTATCATTTTATTTTATATTTTGAAGCATAGAAACAAAAGCAAAGACAAAAAGGAGATACAAAGACAGAAACAGGGTAACACACTAGATTTTAAATAACTCCAGTCACCTTCTGTTGGGGGGATGAGGAGGTAATAACTGGGTGTCTGTAAGGCACAGCAACGGGCTACCTAAAAGAAGTGTGTTCACTCCTTCACAAGTTTGAATTTATATTTTGTTTTATTTTACTTTATTTTGAAGAGTAAAAACAGAAGCAAAAATAAATAGAAAAAGAGACAGAAACAGGGTAACATACAACAATACATATGTTACAGATATTCAAAACATGAAGTCAATTAACAATGGTTGTTATGTTATTTTTTTTTATAGTACTGAGGATTGAACTCAGGATCCTGCACTTATCAGGCAGGCACTTATTCTACTGAGCTACCTCCCCAGCCCTATGTTATCTATTTTTATTGTCAAATCTATTGCTCAGATTAACACATATAGTTATGCAAGATTGGGGAAATAATTGAATATTGGTGCTTACTTTCAAGAAATCTTAATTTTTTTTCCATTTCTTTTTTGTTTTAATTTATTTTACAGAGAGTATAATAATTGGTGAGACATTAGGAATGGTATACATTTAGAAGACCAACATGAGAGTTATTTAATCACGGCTTTTGTATTTACATTGCTGTCCTTGATGTAGCTGTGTTTGGGCTTATAGAAAAGTAAAACTAGAAAAGACTTCAGGGAAGGAGAGTGAGGTTCTAAACAAGAAGTGACCTGATGAACATAGGTCTTAGGTAACATACATTTGAGCCTTTCTGTTATACATAAGAGGCAGAACAACTTATTCAAAACATAGTTCAAAGAAAAATTACTTGAGCATTTCTCACAGGATGGAAGTTACAACAAACAAGTTCTGCTGGGTCTTGTAAATCTTGACATTTGACTGTTTTGAAACTTGTAGAATTTGGCATTTGATGTGTTTTGACTCTTTCATTATTGTATCTGTGGTTTGTTTAGTATTAAAGCTATGTACTAGAACTTGTCAGTGTTGATTTCTTCATGACTTGATTTCTTTTGTACTTGTCATTTTTAGTACTGAGATGGGAGATTAGGTCATGGTAAAGATGTCCAGGAAAGTAGACATCACCAGGTTATCACAAAGAACGGTTCCAGAATAGTTGCTCAGAGGAGTTCCCAAAGCCCTGCAGTATTGAGAGAATACCAGCAGGACTTAACAAGACTGGCCTGACATGCGCAAGGTGTGAATCCCAGCACCACCTCTGAGACCCATATATAGAAGTTCCCATGGGTCTCCTTGAGATTTGGACAGTATGACAGGTTACAAACATCAAAAAGAGTTTCATACCTTGCCTGACTTTCTTCATGGGAACCTGCTCTGCTCCAGGGTGTCGTTTCATTCTTTTCTGTGCTTTTGCTTGGCCCAAGATCACCCTGAATAGCCAGTTTTTCCCTCACCCTTCACTCATACTTTCTCAGATAAACTTAGCCACTGCTTTTTGCTTGATCTGTTCAATATTTTCCTTTTCAAGTTAGGTTTATTAGTACATTGTCGATATACATAGAGATCACTTTTATCATAGGGAATTTATACCTGTGCATGATATAACTTGATTCCTTTTCCCCCTTCACCTATTCACCTGCCTTTCAACCCCACTTCCCCTTCTTATTTACAAAAGTTTCATTTTCCATCTTTTCTTTACCTTTTCCTTGTTTTCGCTTTCTTTCTACCCCCCCATTTTAATGAGATTGGATCCAGTTTTGTCTCTCAGTGGTTGTGTCATCTTGAGGAAATCACTGAACTCTGTGCCTTAGTTTTGCTCATTTATACAGTTGTCTAAGGATTCAATATTGTAGTGCACAGAAATAGCATGCAAGGCTTTAGAAACCTAAGAAATATAGCTACGATAAATACTAAATTATACCTATTATTTATTAATAATAACATTGGTACAGAACATCACTCCCACTTCTTCATATACAAATTCCAGTGTACTTACATGTAATTCAGAAGAACTGAATGAAAAGAACATATTACAGTCATTTGAAAATGTTATATCCTGATGCACATTCTTCATGTAACTTTTTAAGTGCCTTAACTATTACTCAGTTGAAATTATTGAATTAGAAGTCTACTAGACTTCTGGTGTGAAAGATTTGCTTTTAATAGAAAATAGCTATTTCATCATAAGTATCAAACCTAGTGAACCTGGCTTAAGTTGTTCTTCCAGAAGCTTCTACTGTGTGAATAAAGATGTAGATTGGGGCAAATTTATTTCTGCTATTATAGATCAGAGACATAGCTATGTGTGGAAGAGGGCCGTGAAAAATGCAAACTCAACTTTCCTCTTGAACCTGTAGTAATTTATCTCAGAAACATTGCTGAGTTCCCTGAACTATAGGTAAGTAGCTCATTCTCAGCAGCTTTAAATTTTCTATGGGGAGCAAGCTGTTGCTGTGCCTTGTGCCCTTAATGTTGCTCTCCCTGGCCTGGAACTGCAAATGTTACCCTCCATGCTTCAGGGAGCCGAGGGTCTGAAATATGATGGGCCTAGGCAAAAGTCTCTGGGGTAAAATACCTTGTGGATGAAGGAAGAAATTACAAATGAGCTGAAATCTCTGTTAAACAGTCCTAGAAGTACCAGAGCAAAAAAAAAAAAAAAAAAAAAATCGCTTATTCACTCATATAAACAGCATTTGACTATTTTTTTATTCATTTATGCTAAATCTAATTAGTAAACCCTGCTTCATGAACGTGCTGTCCTTGGCCCTGGAACTAGATGGTTAGCACAGTGGAATTGCTCTGCTCATAGAGTTGAGCCTATTTGTAACAATCAGTAATAAGGCTGGGGAGATAACTCAGTAGAATAAGTACTTGCCTGGCAAGCTCAAGGTCTTGAGTTCAATCCCTGGTACTGGAAAAAGCAGACTAAAACTTTAATGTAACATTCAGTAATAGGTACACAGGTTAACTTTCCATAAGTTATATTGAATGGAGAGGTAGAAGGGAAAATAACAATAAAACTCGGCATGTTTAGGGGAGTAGGGATATTGTGATCTCTGAAGGACAGAGAGGGTTTCCTGGGGAAAATATCTATCAAATCATTGGCCATTCTGGTAGAAGGTAGCTTTTACCAAAGCAGACAAAGACAGGAGAAACCACCAGTGCTACTGTATGGCCACATGGTGGTGACTCTGGAGCAATAGGTAGGGACAGAAAACAAAGGCTTTCAAAATCCACATTATAGAGTTGTATACTTTATTGTAGGACACTTGGAAGGTAACTGTGGGTGTTAAGGAATATCATGAACATATTTCAGTTGCTATTCAGAGAATAAATTAGAATCAAGAGAATGGATTGGTAGAAAGGGCTTCAGAAGGGAGACTGTTTCCCAACTAAATGGGTGAGTGGTGATGTGGTCTCAAAGATAGAGATTATTGAGCTGAGAAGCATGGGGAAGTTTTGAAAAATATTCAGGAAGTGATTTCTGGTCGTGGGTGGTGAACAAGAGGGTGGAATAATAGCTGACTCCCAGGTTTCTAGTGCGGGAAACTGCAAGGAAGATGATGTCATTCCTTAGAAGATGGAGGTGGAGGACCAAATTCAGCGTGAGGAGCTATGATTAGTTCAGTTTGTGACATATCAAGTTTGTGGTTTTTGTGAGACATCTAATTGGTGATGTTCTATAGATAATTGAATGGGAAGACAGGAAATTATTTAGGTGAGGATAGGCAAACCTTGGGAATGGGGCCTGGAGAGCACTGAAGTGGCCAACACAGAAGGAATGCACAGCAAGGAGGAGAAATCAGGGGCCGTGGAGTCACACAAAAGAACAGAAGAATGGAAGAGAATGGCCTGAAAAGAAAGAAGTAGTCATGTTAAATATTGAAAGAGGTCACCTACATTGAGTATACTGAGCATTATTTATCAGATGTAGCAAAGAAAATATCACTTCCTGCTAAGGTGACCATATATGTGGATTTGCTTGAAACAGACAGCGTAAACTTCTACTGGCATCATTATTATTAGTGATTATTAGTGCCTATGTTTTGGGCAATAAACTGCATCGTTGTCATTGAGGGGTGAGAGCATGTACAACCCATGTCAAAGACAATTGCAGTGGATACAGGGATGAATTTGAAGAGGGAGACATCAGGTGAGGCAGCTTTTTGAAACCATATGGTGAAACATTTGAGAAAGAATTCCTGTGTTGGCTGGATATTGTACTAGGTAGATTTTGAAGTTTCTTCCAATTCTGGTTATCATTCATGTCTCTATATTTTTATGTGTTTTGAATTATTAAAAGCTAACAAAAGCAAGACTTTGTTGTATTTCTTGTGTCACTCATTATGTAGCTGGCTGTTATTATTTTATAAAGTATTTTATAAATAAATATATTTTTATTATTCTATTTTCAGTTACTCAAAGTGACCTCCATATTTTCCAACTCAAAAGTGAAAGAGCATGGTCTTAAATTAATCGGGAAGACTCATTTTACATTTTAAATTATTTTCTGTAATGAATCAAGAATAATAATTAGATTGGGGGGAAATTCTGCCTCTAGGTAAGCTAGGAAAATACATGTTCCAAGTTTCTTTATACATAGCATATGTTTTTGTGTTTGTATCCTCAGAGTTGAACTCAGGGTCTTAAGCATGCTAGGCAAGTTCTCTGACCTATAAACCCCAGTCGTTTCAAAAATGTAATTTTGTGACAGGGTCTCGCTATAGTTCCAGGCCAGACTTGAACTGCTATTTCCTCTGCCCCAGCCCCTGGGTATGCACCACCATGCACAGCAACCAAGTATGTCTTGTAATATTTGGAACTTGCAGAATAGGATCAAAAAAATGTTACTAAGGGTTTAAGGATTTGTGTTTAAAATGGAGAACTGTAAACAATATGTGTATTTCTATGGTGTTTAGAGAAACCACTAGAAATATATCTGAAAAGGTTAGAACACACAGCTATATCATAGATGAAACAATATCTTAGGACAATAGAAAAGTGGTGTATAATGGAAATAAGCTGTTGAACCTGGCTGACTATTGAGTTAGGTAGAGAGCCAGTCAAGAGCTTTGAATCCTTTCCATCCCCTTACAGAAAGGTGACAAAGGCAAATAATCAAGAACTTGGGAACTGTCCAGATGTGGGCCTTCGTTGCCATTGTTTACTGAATTTGATTATTGAAGGTCAACCTTCCAGGTCTGAGCCTATCCTACCTTCCCAACCTCCACAGTTAGAGTACTCCTTTCAGTAATTAGACACCTGTGAGGTTAGGTTGGAGTGACTTTTAAGCTCCGTTTTACTGGTAAAACGCAGATTTGCCTTCGAAAAGGTAGGGGGAAGGAATACTTCTGTGACAAATACTTCTGTTTGAGAAAGGAGGCTAATAGGAACCAATAAATTGTATTGTAGCCATAACTTTTCTGTCATATCTAGACCTGTGAATAGCCTCTTAAAGTATGCTGTAACCCAGAAGGATCTTTCTGCCCTTATACTGTGTCTGAGGGTCTTTAATAAAAGAATAGTCTATTGCTAAACTGGCCCCACAGCATTATGTAAACTTGTCAGTGCCACTAAGCAGTTCCAAAATATATTTCAAATATTTGCACATTAAACATTCAAGTTGTCAAAGACCAAAACCACACCTAGGAAATTACTAGCCATTTGTTCTTTTGATCCTGTTAATGAGACTCGCAGCTCATTGAAATTGCTTTGCTATATAGGCTCCAACTGATATTTGTGCAGACTTGTTTGTATCATCTCTGTTATTTTTCTCTTGTGTGCATTTGTTTTTCAGTGAGCAATGGCCTCAATTTTGCTTGCCTTTGGAATGGTCACCACCACCTAGGGCCTGAATGTGCTCCTGCTTCCCAGGAACAGAAAGAAGATTTCTTCTTTGTCTGTTTCACCAGAAGTCTGATAGCAGGAAAACCGTTGCCTGGGCCACGACTTCCACACACCATCAGGTGAATGGGACCAGTCTTTCTTCTTCCAAAACATCAGAAATTGAGCACTTGGAAAGGAGTTTTGGCCAAGATGACCCACTTGCAGGCTGGACTCAGTCCAGATACTATAGAGAAGGCACGCCTGGAACTGAATGAAAACCCCGATGTTTTGCATCAGGATATCCAGCAAGTCAGGGACATGATCATCACCAGGCCTGACATTGGATTTTTACGTACAGATGATGCTTTCATCCTGAGATTTCTCCGAGCCAGGAAGTTTCACCAAACAGATGCCTTTAGACTCCTGGCCCAGTACTTCCAGTACCGCCAGCTAAATCTGGACATGTTCAAAAACTTCAAGGCGGACGATCCTGGCATTAAGAGGGCTTTGATTGATGGGTTCCCAGGAGTGCTGGAAAACCGTGACCACTGTGGTAGGAAGATTCTTCTGCTGTTTGCTGCCAATTGGGATCAGAGTAGGTAAATGTAGATAGTGTCTTTACTTGGTTTTTCTTTTCCACGTATTATCACTGCATGTGTGGGGTTGTGTTACTTCACAGATAATGAGCTTTCATTTTAGAAGCATTACCCCACATATCCATGAAGGGTGTTTTAAGATCACAGGTACTCTGTCATCAAAAGGAAGTCCTAGCTTCCTGGTGATGCTCTGAACCAATAGAATCATGGTGTTAGAATGGCAAGAGACCTTAGAAGTCAGTATTCAGTCGAATAAATTTGGCCATTTGTTTTTAAAAATTTGAAAATTGATCTTCTGGACTATCCATATACTGTCTTTCATTTTCTCACCTTCAATGACAATAACAAAAATGGATTCAGTAGCTGGCCTTAGAACAAGTGTTTCAACACATGAAATCTTTTGTTGGATCCTCCTATTATTTCAGAATCTTTTATTTCTCCTGAATGACAGATCTTTCTATCTAAATACCTGCTACACATTGCTCCTTGAAAGACCTATGAAGAGCTGGGACTTCTTCTTGCCCCAGACTTACTTCATCAGTTTCCCCCTTTACACCTGCTCTTCTATCACTTTATCCCTTAAGCCAGAACGCTAGAGTCCTTCTTGACTGCTCCTCGCTTTGGTCTTCACATCCAGGTAATTTCCAAATTGTATCCCTCTCTCCTCAGAAACTTCAAATCTCTTTCCTCTACATCCATTGCATTTATTTTAGTTCAGGTTCTCCTGATATTGCACCTCTGTGACTAGCACTCTGCTGAGTGGCCTCTGCCTCTGCTCTCTTCTGAACTACTGTGCTCTGCACCATGGTCAGGTTGATTATTCCAAAATTCTGTTATATCATTCATCTGAAGTCCTTCAGCGATTTGCCATGGCCTTCAAGGTAAGCAATTTGCCTTCTGTACCTCCTGTTTTGCTTCATGCACTCTTATTCTGTGGTCTAGATGGCTAAAAGTCTAAGCTTTGCCTTGAATATTTTAGGGACTTCCCTGTCCCCAGCATTTTGGACTCTCCTTCGTCCCTCATAGAGAAAGATTCTAAGCCCAACTATCATGTACTCAATCTGCCTACTGATTTATGCCAATTTCGTGGTCCTTCAGGAAAATAGCCTTCTTCCACTCAAGTACAACCTTGGGTCTTCTCTGTTCATATTTCTATTAAACTTCCATAACAGGAATATAAGCATCATTCTTAATATAGATGATATTTCTGAATATTTACCACAGACTTTCCTAAGCATTTACATCATTTAATCCACTTCAAAACTTGACATGGGGACTGGCAGGATGGCTCAGTGGTCTAAAGCACCTGCTTAGGAAAGCTTGGGCGGCTTCAGGGACCGTGGTTCGATCCCTGGCACCACATGCTGTGCCAGCCCTGCTCTCAGGGCAGGCTGAGCCGGCCATAAAAATAAATAAATAAATAAACAAACAAACAAACAAACAAAAGTTCTGAAACAAGAAAAAAAAAAATTCTGGGGCCTGGCGGAATGGCTCAGTGTTCTAAAGCGCCTGCTTGGGAAAGCTTGGGCGGCTTCAGGGACCATGGTTCTATCCCCAGCACCACATGCTGTGCCAGCCCTGCCCCTCAGGGCGCGGGCTGAGCCGGCCATAAAAATAAGTGAATAAACAAATAAAGGTTCTGAAACAAGAAAAAAATAAAATAAAAAATTCTAAAAAAACAAAAAACAAAACAAAGCAAAAAAAAAAAAACAAAAAAAAAACAAATAAAGGTTCTGAAACAAGAAAAAAATAAATAAATAGAATAAAAAATTCTAAAAAAAAAGAAACTTGACATGATAGAATTGCTGTAATCTTTCTTTTGTATTTGACGACAGGCTTTGAGATGTCAAAGAACTCACTCAGGGTCACCCAGCTGGTGAAACTGAATGGAGGTGAGCCTGTGAGCAGTATGACAATCAGTTGCTGTAAGCTAGCTTTCTTGTGACTGTGTGTTTATCTTGCCCGTTATTTCCCTCCTCACATGTAGGTTTTTAAAGAGAACCCAATCAAGGTTGAATGAAAAAATATGAGTGAATTCATCTCCAAAATATTCACTCTGGCTTGAGTTTCATAGATACCTGCATTGAAATTTTAACATTTCTTTAAAAGACATTGAGCCGGGCGTGGTGGCGCACGCCTGTAATCCCAGCACTTGGGAGGCTGAGGCAGGAGGATCAGTGCGAGTTCGAGACCAGCCTGGGCTACAAAAGTGAGCTCAAGGCTAGCCTGAACTGCACAGAGAGACCCTGTCTCAAAAAGACAAAAAAAAAAAAAAAAAAAAAAAAAAAAAAA
>PVJA010021605.1:0-35347 GCA_004027025.1 Myocastor coypus | reverse complement strand
CAGCCCTTTAAAAAGTCTTTTTGTGCTCAGTCATTCTGACGTGGACTCATTGCGCCCTAGGGTGGAACCAATCATACCCCAGGACGGGCCCTTGATCCCGTTCTAGGGAGAAATCCAATCATATCCTAGGCAGGCCCGGGTGATACTCCAGGGAAGAACCAATTGTACCCCAGAGTGGGGCTCCCACCAACAGGGAACCAGGCTGCTGAGTCATTCAGCCAAGTTGACACGTTGTATCAACCACTACACCAAGATAGCCATTCATTTTGAAAATTTTGTCTCATGCTATAGGGTCAAATCAATTTGGCTCCTACTGCAGGTTTAAATTCTGGTGGGGACTGGGTATGAGCCACGTGGTCTCCAGGCTTCTAAATAAACCTGAGGTCTGTTGGCTTCAGCCCCATGGGGAACCAATGACACAGAAGTTTCAGAGTGAATCACTGGCTCTTTTGGTTAATCTTTTGCAGCCAGTGCTTTTAACGGTGCTTTCCATTACCTCTGGCTCCTCTCAGTCATTCCATATGAAATGATTTGGATACAATGATGCTCTGCTGTTACTTGTAAGTTGCCTCAATCATGAGATGCCTATTGGCCCTGAGACAGCTTGCCACAAAGAACCAGTGTAAAAGAGGATTTTTAAAATGTTCTCTTCTATGGGCCCGGCGGAGTGGCTCAATGGTCTAAAGCGCCTGCTTGGGAAAGCTTGGGCGGCTTCAGGGACCGCGGTTCGATCCCCGGCACCACATGCTGTGCCAGCCCTGCCCTCGGGGTGGGCTGAGTCGGCCATAAAAATGAGTGAATAAACAAAGGTTCTGAAACAAGACAAAATAATAATAAATAAAATTAAAAAAAAAAATAAAATGTTCTCTTCTGGCTCTTGAGGTCATTCACTAACCCTAACTCGAATCACGTGTTGACATACATTACAATGCAGTGAGGATGCGGATGGGTAAAGGCTAAGATGGTCATGGAACTGATGTCTGCAAGACCAAAATAACCTGGTGCCTACCACGCTTAGCACAGATGCTTCATCTGTGATAAATTTAAGGAGAAAACTCCATGAGTAGGCCCTCTGTCTAAATACTTGGTATAGTTCTGTTTGTTCTGGCTGCCATGCCTCGGGTTCAGTGGTCTCTCTGCCTCATGGACTTGGTCACTGCATAAAGTAGAAGCTGTAGCCAGCCCAGGGAACATCCAGGTTGATGAGCAGCAGTGTGGCTCAAGGCACCATCTGGGCCTGGAATTGTAGTCTCATGTTTCTGCAACTCTGAATCCCCATATGGAAGAAGAGCACGCACTCCCTTTCCACTGTGAGCCTCCTACCCCTGCACATCAAGCGGCTCCAGGCTTTGTGGGACCATATCCATTCGGCCCACCAGTCCTGCCTTCAGGCCCCATATCCTCTGCTGTGACAACGACTTTAAGCAAATGTAGTTCTAATTGAAGAGCAAAGCATGGGAGCCAAGACTGCTTTCTCCATAAGTAGATAGATTACCTCTGTATTCCATGAATGGCAGCTGCTTTTAAGTAATAGACGTTCCTTTCTCTCCACAAATCTGCAAAGCAGATTCTAAGAGAGAACATGGGAGTATCTAGAGGTCGGGTTTCCAGCAGTTACTCAAATCCAGACCTTTGAGTGCACCTTGCATACTATACAGGGGTTCAAAGTGGAACTGCATCAGACAGTTTCTTCTTCTTCATCTTCATTTTTTGAGGACCCTTTGACTAATGCCAAATGTGAGGAGCAGACTAGTCATGTAAACATCTTGACTCACGCGGACTACCAGCCACCAAAGCAGTGAGAAATACGTATCTCCTTTACGGACCAGCTAAATAGCTCCGTGGATCAAAGCACTTGCAAGCAGATGCAGCGACAGGGGTTCGATTCCCCGGCCTGCTGTGCCCTCCGTGCTCCCAGGTCATGCTGAGGCAACAGCTGAGACCAGGCATGGTGCCGCACGCCGTTAATCCTGTCTCTTGGGAGGCTGTAAAGAGCTGGGCCGCTAAGAGTTCGATCTAGTAGTGAGACTCTGAACATGCTTCCGTAAAATACAAAACACAAAATGAATGAATGAATGAATGAATGAATGAATGAATGAATGAATAAATAAATAAATAAATAAATAAATAAAATCTACTCACAATGATTTGAATAACCTCACCTCACTTTCCTTTTTTTTTTTTTTTTTTTTTTTTTTTCAGAGAGCGTTCTAATTGGTATTTGGTATGATAATTTAGAAACCTCATTCCACTACTTATTTGGCTACTTTTCTTTATCTTCTTTGGGGTGGCCTGGCCATGCAAGAAAAATAGGAGGATGGTCATTCTCAAGCTTTTGGGGGAAAAAGGCATGTATCAATGAGCATGGTTCAATAGTTGAAAGGCCTGTTACCATTTTCAAGAAGATAAAAAAAATTGAGGATGAGTTTCAATGCATCTGCGGGTATTCCCTAATGCAGGAGATCTCTTCGACCGAAGGCTAAGCTGCGAGAAGGCCTTGGCAGCACTCCGATGTGCCCCGCTGTAAGCACCCACCTATAACTGTAGTTGGAGGCGCTAAGCTGTCCTACAGTTGTCAACTAATGAGTTTTTTTTCTGTAGCATTGCCTTAAAGAGACAGAGCGTTTCCTGTATCACTGGGAGGTCTAAGTGTGGCCTCAACATCCCACTACGGACAAATAAGGATGGATCCGAACTGTACTCACTCATATTTTTTCTATTTTAAAAAGAATAGAAAATTTTAAAAAGCATTTAAAGTGATACAGAACTTCAAAACAAGATGATAGGACATAAACAATATTTGTTATGTCACATATTGCTATAATCAAAGTAGTTATTCAGATTTCCAGATATAGGCATGAAAAATTGATCAAAGATTAAGCTTTAATTGGTCCTTTCAACAAATCAATAGAAATTAGTAGTACAATTATGTTGCTATCATATTTCTCTGTCTCTGTCTTCTTTCTTTTTTTTCCTTTCCCTTATGCCAGGGAGCAGTTTCTTTCATTTTCATTTATTTTTTTGAACATTTGAATTCTATGTGCTCTTTCAGTATCTTACACTAGAGAGAATATGATGTTAATACATGTGTATCTAATTATTTCATTTATGAGTATGGTCTCTAGTTTCAACTATTTACCTATAAATGCATTTAGTTTATCTTTCTTTATAGCTGAGTAATACCTCATTGTATAAAATACTACATCTCTTTATCTGTTACTCAGTTAATGATCTTTTGTGTTGTTTCTCAGATTCTGTTATAAGAGACTGTGCTGCTATAAGCATGGGTACACATTTGGTCTCACTATTGGCTGAAGTTTTCTATGCAGGAAAAATACATAAATGGAGTAGCTGGATGAAATGGGATCCTAGATTTTGTGGAATCTGCTCACTGATTTCCACAGTGGTTGCACCAGTCTACACTACCGCCTGAGTAATGAAAGATTATTTTCCCTACAACCCCTCCAGATTTGTTATTGGTTGACTTCTTGATTATAGCCATTCTTTCTGGGGTGAGATGGAATCTCCACATGGTTTTAAATTATATTTCTCTAGAAGAAAGGCCCAGGATGTGGAACCAGCTTTAAGAACCTGTAGCAGATGGACCCAGCATGTGGGACCAGCAGCCAGAACCTCCAGCAGACAGGCTCAGCATGTGCTACTCTGTGGCAGAAATTCCTTCCCAGACACTAGGGGCAAGACTCAGCCAGCTAAATCAGGAGCAGACATCTAGCCAGGGGAGTACAGTGGGTTCGCTTCCATGGGCAGCAGCAGGAAGAAGCTGAGCACAGTAGCCAGTCTGAAACCAGGCCCAGTTGGATGAGTTCAAACATGGTAGATCTGGACCTGATAAGCTGAGACACACTAGTAGACCTAGATATATCAGAGTATTCTCTCTTTTTTTTTATGTTATGGCTAGTTCAGCCTGCCCAGGGATTGGGGCTGGTACAACATGTGGTACCAGGGATTGAACCATGGTCCCTGTGGTTGCTTAAGCTTAGGCGCTTTAGACCACTGAGCTATCTCACTGACCTTATGAGAGCATTCTCAAGAGACAGAGATTGAGGTGGCAACAGGTAACAAGGGTGAACTGGTCTACCTGGAAGACTCCAGGTACAACAAGGGGTGGTGACCAGATGGAACTTAAGGAAACAAATTTAAATACAAATTCCCAACTTACTACCTATTTGCAGTCATTTGCACTTATGGTTTAATGTATAAACCCATGAGTTGTATTTGCAGCCACTGCTGAGCTGTTGGCACTCTCTAATGCCAGCGCCGCCTCTCACTTGCCGAGCTCCAGTCAAAGGAGGAGGAGGAAGGGAGGCCCCTGCACCATGGCTTGTCCCAAGCAGACTGCCTGTGTATCCACTGGTGGTGGAGCACTGAGAAAACAAGTGGCTACACAAACCGCTTGTGAGGATGAGCCCTCTACCGAGAAGGCGAAGAAACTTCATCGGGACAGTCCTGAGACTGTAGCACTCCATGATATTAGACATCATCAGAAGTCCACAAAACATCTGTTTTGCAAACTTCCTTCCCAGCATCTGGCTCGGGAAATTTCTCAGGACTTCGAAACAGATCTACACTTCCAGAAAATGGCTATTGGTGACCTGTTTGAAGATAGCAGGTTGTGTGCCATCCACGCCGAACATGTAGTAGTTACGCCAAAAGATGTCCAACTAGTATACCAGTTACGTGGAGAATGTGCTTAAGAGTCCAGTATGGTGGGAAACACATTTCTTTCTCAAAAAGAATTGTTTTCCTTTTTTTCCTGTTATTGATAGTTGTGAATGTTAGTTCCCCCCACCCCCATGGGGTCAAAGGTTACCTAAGTACATGGTTGCAAGTGGAAAATAGGGTGAAGAAATCAGACACTGGCAGTTTTCATTTACATTTGTGTGTGAGTTTTTATCTTCATGTGGGATGTAAAGTATTAATGCAAATCAAAAATGTTTCAGTGAACAAGTTTCAGCACTGCCCCTCTGTAACAATTATAAATAAAATCTGTTAAATTTTTCTGGAAAATGCCAGCATTTGGTGTTTTTTTTTTTTTTTTTTTTTTTTTAACAAAAGTAAGTTTCTTATTGACAGCAACGGTCTTTGTAGCAGTTTTATCCTACAGTGGATTCCATCGTCACTACTTTCCTAACTCAGTTTTCTTACGTAACAGTACATGTTTTTAATGTCACCTGTCTTTCTGGGCTGTTCCTGTAAGTTTGCTATTAAAATAGCTTAATACATTTAAAAATAAAATATAAACCTATTAGTTAGAAAAGTTTGTCAGCTGCTAAATCTCACTAGCCATTATTAGTGGTGCTAATTATAGCACTGTAACTAGAAAACAATATCTGCTTTAGCCACATGATCTTTCTTGGGTAATAATATCAGAAGTTGTTGCTGGGCATGGTGGTGCACGCCTATAACCCCAGCACTTAGGAGGCTGAGGCAGGACGATCAGTGCGCGTTCAAGAATAGCCTGGGCTACAGAAGTGAGCCCAAGGCTAGCCTAAACTGCATAGTGAGACCCTGTCTCAAAAAAAAAAAAAGTTATTGTGTAATAACTGTACCAAAGCTGTATACCAAAGATCAGAGGCCAGTTCCAAACAGAAATCAATAGAGAAGGAAAATCCTTGGGACACACGCAAAATAAGAAAATTTCACACAGAAGAGATATCTAAAGAACAGACTCTATACAGAGAGGCTTTCTATGTAGTGATATAGCTAACTACTATCAAACTTTCACAAAAGAATCACACAAATCAAAAAAAGAGTTTTCTCTGTAATACAAAATGCCAAATGGAAGGAGCACAATCCATTCTCGGGCTCCAAGCCCACCCAGAACAGTTACAGGAAATAGCATACAAGAAATTGGAAGTTACACACCTGAAATCTCTGAAATAATTAAGTCTGGAGTGAAGAAACAACTGCAGAAAGGTATAGAGGAAATCATGTCAGAAATAATCTCTGAAGTAAAAAAAAAAAAAAAAAAAAAAAAAAAAAAAAAAAAAAAAAAAAAAAAAAAAAAAAAAAAAAAAAAAAAAAAAAAAAAAAAAAAAAAAAAAAAAAAGGATAACTATAATGGAAGGATTACTAAGTGCTTCTAAAGAAGACTGATAAAAATAGAGAAGAATAAAAAATTATGGAAATCTTTAATGAGAAATATAGAAAAGAAATAGAATGCATGAAGCAGATCAAAAGGGATATTCAAAAGATTAAAAAAAAAAACTCAATCAATAGTTGGCAAAACCAACTGAATAAAAGTGAAGATAGACTTTCACCTGAGCAGAACGCATTTCTTTTTGGCTGTCTGAGGATGCCTTCAGGGCATTGAACTCTAGACCTGGCACTTGCAAGGCAAGAGCTTATGCCCCTGAGCTATCTCCCCAGCCCCGATATCACAATCTTAACAGGAGACTTTAATACTCCCTAACCCTGCCCCCCCAAAAAAAATAGGACAAGCGGAAAAAAATTATCAAAGAAGTAGCAGAACTGAACCAGACATTTGAACAAATGGACTTCATGAACAAGTGCACATGGGACTTAAATATCATCCTTCTCAGCAGTGAAGGGGATGAGATTAAACATTAACAGTTCAGAGAAAATGTAAGCACAGAATTTCTTTTTGCTTTTTTTTTTTTTTTTTTTTTTTTTTTTTTTTTTTTTTTTTTTTTTTTTTTTTTTTTGTCTTTTTGAGACAGGGTCTCGCTATGCAGTTGAGGCTGGCCTTGAGCTCACTTTCATAGCCCAGGCTGGTCTCGAACTAGCACCAATCCTCCTGCCTCAGCCTCCCAAGTGCTGGGATTACAGGCGTGAGCCACCATGCCCGGCTAAGCACAGAATTTCTGATTGCAAATAAATTCTGATTGCAACAGAATTTCTGATTGCAAAGAAAACAGTTCTTGAAGGTGGTGAACTCCCACATTAGGGAAGCAGAATGGGAATAAAGACCCTAATGCTACACATCAAGCTTCTACAAAGACAAGAGGAAAGCAAGCCTAAGGCCCAAAGACAGAAGGAAATTATAAAGATTAAAGCAGAAATTAATGAAATTACAGCAAAGAAAACAATACAAAGAATTGACGAATGACAAAGCTGGTGGGCTGAAAAATTAAATAAAATTGATAAGCCCCTTGATAACCTCATCAAAAAGAGAAAGCAAAAACCCAAATTCAAGCAATAGGAAAAGTAAAGGGTGAAATTAATACGGACCCTGTGATAGTTCAGAAGATCATCCATAGTTAATTTAAAAATCTTTACTCTCACAGAATCAAACACACAGAAGACACAGAAGAAATGGACAGATTCCTGGAAAGGTACAAATTACCTAAACTGAATCAAGAAGCTGTGAGAATTCTCAATAACACAACAGCCAGTGAAATTCAAAATGTAATAATAATAAAAAAAAAACCCTACTGACAAAGTTTAACCAGGAGGCATAAAAGGTAAAGCCAGATAGTATGCTGAGCTGGAAAAGGCTCAAGTCAACAGTTTCCAACATTGCCAGTTGTACTGATAACCTACTACTATTATGGAATATTGGATTATATAGACAATTACTTTCTGTTAGTTTAACGAGAAGAAATATTTGTATCAATAGTGTTTAGAAAAGTTATTTTGTCTGCATCTTGTGCTCGGAACAACTACTACAAAGAGAACAATGTGCACTGTATTAATTATTGTGGCTATCCTACCAATGTGTTATGAAGCTGTCTCATTGTTATTTCTTATTAAAAGTGAAAAAGAAAGATTTTCCTTGCTTCTGGATAGGAAGAAACATCATTGTGAACACAAAGTGTCCTGGTCGCAAGTTTTTATTTCCCCCCCAAAAGTGGGCTTGACAAGGGGAGTAACATTTCAGGACATAACTGGGAGCACTGTGATCTGAGAAGGGTCTTCTGGCTGGCTCACTGCCATTGCGGCTGCTATGAATCCAGGATGCAACTTGGTTTGAAGCGGAAGAAGAAGGTGATGAACTCAGACGGAAGGGACCTGGGAGGACTGGTAAAATGGCTGGAGTGCACTCACTGCCTCACAGCCAGTCACTGAACAGAGCAATCCACTGTGGGAAAGAAATAATACAGAGCAGGCACGTCAGTGACAGACAGCCGGACAGACGGACAGACACAGAAGTATCTTTGTTCTAAGAAATGTGTACTGCACTGTCTATGTCAGTCCCATCCTAGCCCCTCTGAGCAGCAACTATGGTTATCCTGGTCTCAGAGGTTGAGGATGGGAACATTAACAGTCAAGGCGTCAGACCTGCTCTGGGATACATTGTTATGGCCAGTTTAAATGGTAGGTCATTTAAATGGTTGCTCAGCCAATGGGCCTGTGCAGTGCGTGCGTGTGTGTGTGTGTGTGTGTGTGTGTGTGTGTGTGTGTGTGTGTATGTGATGCACAGTCCCAGCTAGGACACTCGAGAGTAAGGAGGTCTCTCACATCACAAATGAGCAAGCTGAAGGGCACGTGGGAGGCGATCCACCACAGTCAGAATGAACGTATCAGGAAGAAGATGGTTCAGATTAGCGAATCACAAGGTATGGGTAGGAACTGGCATTGGAAAGTGAGACTAGGGATCCTGGGATAGGTGGTCCTGAGCCAAAGCGAGTCCTCTAGGCAGGCCTTGGCTAAATGCCTCAGGGAGCATTTGGTGTCAAAATATGTGAAGACACAGAGACCCAAGGTTGGCTGTCATCGTCACCCCAGTGGGTAGACCAGCAGTCTCCAAGTCTCCTGTCTTCCGTGCTTGGTGCACTAGCATCAGACATGAACAGGTCAAACGTTTCCCTTCCATCATTCCAGATGCCCCTTACCATGTTGGTCAGGGAATATAATGTAGCCGTCAGGGACCCCCAGAGATTTTGCCATGGCACGGTACTGCTCCTTCACCTCAGGGCTCAGCTCCTTGCTCCTTCCTGTGTCCAAAACAGAATGAGTCACAAAATAAAGAGAACTCTCTAATTTAACTACTTTTAAGCCTTTGTCTTGGTATGTGTTTCAGCTGTCTTTAAAATTTCAGCCATCCTGGGTTTGGGGAGATGTCTCAGTGGTCTAAGCAACTGCCTGTCAAGTGAAGTGAGCTGGGTTAGATCTTGGTACTATTTGACATGCTGTCTCTGCACTGTTCTGGACACTAATACCATCTTGGTAGCATTCACATGTATTCTCATCCCTGGAGAGGCTGAGACAGGAGGATTACTATGAGCTGAAGCTGCATATTGAGACTGTACCAAATAAATATATAAACAAGCAGATAAATGATTAAAATAAATCTGCAAAATTTCAGCCTTCCTGGCTTAGCAAAAGCAGCGGTGTACTGACAGGTGTGGGACGACACCTGCACATAGACGTTGCTGCCTGATGGAATGGCTTCAGAGGACTTTCCCAATGAGATGTGGAAAGCCCTTCTCCCTAAGTGGTGACTTTGATGTGCAGTGACATTACGGCTCTCGAGACCTAGGGGAACCTTCTACGTATCCCACTTTTCAAGACACTGGGGGTACGCAGGGCTGACTCACCGTAGAGTACGTGTTTAAAGTATACCGTGTCATGGACAATCCTCTGCAAGTACACCATGGCAAACTGCTTGTAGTCAGTTTTTAGCACTCGCACAGTGAAATTCTGCACTCCACCGTAACCTGCAAGATGGGTGTCAAGGCTCATCCTTTGTCCCCGTCTTTCTCAGACCACAGCACCAGCTTCTTCAGCGCATGCAACTGGGTGGAAGGGCAGGAAGCCTGCTCCTTTTGGCAAGGGCACTGCTTAGAGAATGCTGACGCAGACCTCCCTTACCCAGGACTCACGTGTCACATTTTGCAAGGAGAACAGGCCTGGCTCATCAGTTGGGAATATGACCCCGATATCATGTTCACACTTCCCATTCCTGTAAGAGTGCATATGGTGGGCGACCACGGTGAAGAAGGAAGAGACACAAGACCCTATTCCCTGATTTATAGAAAGCTGGACAATACCTACAGTAGGTTTTGAAGTCCCAGACCAAAAAAAAAAAAAAAAAAAACCTTATTTCTCATTATGACAGGGTCCATCTGGTCCACATGGGTGGTACTGGGAGTTCCTCTCAGAATATCTCAATGGTCTTCTTCAAGGTCACTTTAAGTCACCCTTTCCCACTGTTTCATCCCCGCTTCCACCCTGAGGGAGCTTGATGACAACATAGTCCCACGCATTGACTCACTACACTCACTTTACTGCTCTCCTCTCTGAACTTTTCATGCAATTTCTTCTGACTTTCTATTGTGTTCAAAAAGAAGTAGTATCCTGGCCACTAGCAAGACTCATCTCTCATTGCAGTACCACTAACTTTTACGCCATAAACTCATCCCTGCAATTTTGAAATGCTTCACGGGGGAACTAACCAGTAGACAGAGTGAAAAGGAACTGCAGCTACACGGGCGCGTGATGGGCTGCTGATTCTGCGCCTGCCATGTATCTTTCATTCTCTGATGTGACTATTTAAGATTATGTGGCCGTTGTGTGAACCTTGTGCTCCAGGCACTTCGGTTTGCTCCAACGGTTGAGCCCCACAGCAGATCCTTGCCGGCTAAGGTAGACCAATCCTGCGAGTGCTTCCCCCACCGACCCCGAAAGGCTCCTCACTCCCTTCACAGCAGCCATACTGGTAGTGTGATGCTTTGCTGCAGTTTCAAGTGAGGCCAGCAGCTCTTCCTGTGCACCTGCTCCTTTATTCTTTATGGGCAGTGACAGTGTTTGTAGCAGTGATGCAATTATGGAACACATGCCCTTGTCACTGAGCTATATGCATGGAGCAATTTTCATTTCTAAAAAATGAGAGAGTGTCTCCTCAGTTTCCTTGATTGAATTCAAACTTGTGAATTTCGTGCATTGGCTCTGGAGGGATGCCGGCTAGGATTAAGCTATTTCAGCTTACTTCTCTAAAAAAAATATTAATGTAGTATGGGTAAGATCCATTGAAGGAACCGGTGTCCCTCCACTCTGGGATAAATGAGTGTCTTTTAACTTTCTGTTTGCTATGTTTTTGCTGAAACCACTTTTTAATAACAGTGGAGGGGCTCGGCAAGAATGGGAAGATGAGACAGAGAAACAACAGACAGGGAGAAATAAGTAAGCGGGAATCCTAGGGAGGACAAAGCCAAGAAGGGAGGAGCGCTGACTCAGTATAGAGCAGTAAGAACAAGATACGCTCTATCAGCTGGTTAACCCGTAGGTTGTGTTACCATTCTACCTGTTAGACCACATGACGTCACAGCTTTACCTGACCCAGTCGGCAGTCACATTGAAGCTGTAGTCATCATTTAGCTCATAGAAGGTGTTTTGCAAGACTGTGTTTTCACTTTCATTCAAATGCGTGTTCTGTGCAATACCAATGCAATACCACCTTCCCTGGAACTGCAAGGGTGTGATGATAGTCAGAGCCCAGTTATGGTCCCATGTCCACAGCTCCCATGCTGTGCCTGCTGGTACAACAGGACAGCAACTCACCTGGCAGCAAAGCCCAAAGAATAAACTATTCTGGGAAGATAGCCACAGTTTGTGTCTCATGCAGACAACGATGATAATGACTTTGGAGTTTGCACTGAGATTTTACTACTGTAATGGCCTACTAGAACTTCACACTGTTACTGGAAAGAAAGGCTACAGATATTCCAACTGGACATGCACGGGCCTTGGATTCCTTTAGCCATCTCTCCCAGTCCTGCTGTTGAATCTCACCGCTTCTTCCTTGCCCTCTTCCTCTTCTCTGCGTTCATTAACCCTCCTCAGCTACACTTTGCAAAACCTACCTGTTCATACTGGAAGTCTGGCTGCAGGGGGAGTTTCCTAAGAGGTGTAGTTGAGTTGGAAGTTGGAAGAGGCTCCTGAGCTTGCGTCTTCAGAGCACCCAGGAGAACGAGGCCCAGACACAGCGGACACAGGGCCATGGCTGCAAAATGGCTGTTGGCTGACCAGGTGGTGAGCAAGAAAGAGGAAGTCTGGCGCAGCTGCCTAGGGCAGGCTTCTTATAGTGTCCAGCCTGAGTCTACATGTGTGGCCAGATCCTTGCTTTGCCAAATCCAGAACTAGTGAGCTTATTGCCAGCAGCTCCTCTGGAATACGTGACAAGATAAACTCTCTCCACAACAGTCAGGGTTGTGCAACACAGAGAGAGGGTAAACCAAGTGGGGACCTGAGAGACGAGCACAGAGCTGCTCACTGCGGGCCATTCCTGAAAGCTGTTGCTTTTCGAGGCTGACTGGTGGACCTTTCACTGAAGTAACTCTTTTTCTTGCTTTGTGACATTCTTTCCATCCTCACCTTTTCAAATTCCCAAACAATACCCCACTTTCATGAAGTGTAGAAATCCTGGAGCCTTCCTTTGACTGAGGTTCAGCATTCTTTTATATGCATCCACAGAATGGGTTGTGCTCCTAAAATACATAATTTCTTCTACTTCTCACATTTTTCTCTTTCCTCTTTTATTCAGCAGCATGAGCGCATCAACAAAGGACGTGACATATGCTCTTACCCTTGTCTGCAACCGCAGGTACCAGAATGCTGAGATAAGAGGCACCAAAAAAGTGACTCTAATCTACACGTTTGGTGGTAGACATGATTAAAACAAAGGAACACCTGGTCTCTGGAAAATACATAAGAAGTATTTACAAAAGAAAAAATACAGTGGCAAAGGCATGTTTACTTGCATAGGTTTTTTGATTCCTTTTGGACCTTGTAAAGTTCAGGGGATGCTGGAACAGCTGACAGTGAACGTTCTGGACAGGAAAGGACACAGTGCGTATATGAAGGCCTCTTGGCCCAGGTCCAGACCCTCACCCTAGTCCCTTAGATTAGGCCCTGAGCCCCTCTCTATCTCCAGACATCTATCACTATATTCATAAACAGACAGGATATCAGGGGTCATAAGGCAATGCCCTCATGTCTCAGTGAGTTCAGAAGAGGACAGCAGCCACGTATTCCAATCATCTTTGTTGTTGTGTAAGAGAACTGAGCAGCAAGACTTCAGGGATAATTAAAAGTGGAGCCCTGGCAGGATGGTAACATGTTTCAGGCTCCAGCCCTAAGAAGATGAACTTCGCTCTGCTGAAATGTGCCCAGTGTCTTGGATCATAGCACATCAGGACCTCACCTTGACCTTCAGTGGTAGAAAAGAGCCATACGTATTCTTCGACCCCTTCTTTTTGTAATATGAAGCTGAAAGGCTCAAGCTTAGGATCTCATATTATCCCTCACATGGTGATTCCAGATATTTCTAAAGAACACCATTGCCTCACTGTGCCTTGACCAGCAACCTGGTGAGATAATGAGGCACCCAAACCCCTGAATAAGGCTCATAACTGCCATGCACTCTTCCCCCCCACCCCTCAGGACCGGGGATTGAACTCAGGCCCTTGTGTTTGCCAGGCAAGTACTTATTCTACTGAGCTATCTCCCCTGCCCTGCCATGCACTCTTGAATTGAAGCTTGACTGATATCTTGGCTTTATAATTACCTCAGGGGTCCACAGGGCCTCTACTATGGCCTTTCCACTGAAAAATTTAAGCAATTAAATAAAGCAGAATTTCAAAACAAAATCATAGGAAATTAACAATGTTAGTTATATTGTTTTACTATCTTCAAAGGCATTGCTTAGATTACCAGATAGGGGCATAAAACACTGTCAGAAAGTTAAGCATTAACTGCTGCTTCCATGGACCAATAGACATTGGCTATACAAATATATATATATATATATATATATATATATATATATATATATATATATATATATATATACTTTTCAGTTCCTTCAGTCTATTTCTTCTCTAACCCAGTTATTGTTTTCTTTTCAGCAGTTTCTTTGCCTTTCACAATATTTATGATAGTTTTTGAATTTTATTGGCGCTTTCAGTTTCTTCAATGATGTTTATGCCATTGAACATTGTTTATTTCACTTACGAGTGTGGTCTACAGTCGCGTCGATTTATGAATAAAAGCCTCGGGTATATTTCTTTTTTCGCTGTGTAATAATGTGGTGCACACACTGTATCTTCTTTATCCATTCTTCAGGCGATGCGCATTCATGTTGTTGCCAACATGTCGCTAGGACACATTGTGCTTCTACGTACATGGGGCACAGATATCTCTGTGCTATGATATTTCCGATATTTTTGGTAGGGGGAATATCCAGCAAGTGAATAGCTGGATCAAAAAAGATCTGTAATTCTATTTTTTTTTTGTAAGAATCTCCACATTGAGTTACACAATAGTTTTACCAGTCTGCCCTGTCTCTCTCTCTCTCTCTCTCTCTCTCTCTCTCTCTCTCTCTCTCTCTCTCACACACACACACACACACACACACACACACACGTTCCTTTTTTTACACCACTCTAAAGTCTAAATGAATCACGGATTGGAGCATTAAAACAGAAATACTAAATCTACTGAAAGTGCAAGCAGGCAGGCATCTTAAAGACATAGGAGTAGGCAGAGAGTCCATGAACAAAACCTAGACTACAAAGGAAGCACCTCCAAGAATAGCAACTTGGAACTCATTGAAAAGATTTGTACGCTGGGTGTAATTAGCAACAGAGTAAAACCAATACCGATGATTTGACAAAACAGTTTTAGCTAACTGTCCCTCAGATGGAGGACTTCTATCAAAGTTATATAAAGAATTAAAAGAAACCAGGCTCTCAAAATTTAAAGACCAGTGCAAAAATGGGCAACTGAAAGGAACACACACTTCTTAGATGAAGAAATACAAATAGAAAATAAATATATGAAAAATGTTCAGCATCATTAGTCATTCAAACAATGCAAATTAAAACAACACTGAGATTCCATTTCACTGGAGAAAAATGGGTAACATCAAGAACTCAGCCAATAGCCAGTGCTGGTGGTGCCGTGGAGAACCGGCAGTGCTGGTTTTCATGAAGCTGAATGACTCAAAGGATTTGAGTCTTTTACAAAATAAATTAGGAGGGAATCCTGCAGTGGTGGTATTGGTGCTGCCTTAGACCTGTACACCAGTCATCCTTCGCAGTATCTTGCGAAACCACGTGCATCACGACAAAATTCTTTTTTTTTTTTTTTTTTTGTGATATCGGGAATCAAACTCAGGATCTAGTGATTTCCTGGATGACACAAATTCTGAATAGACAATCTTAAAAGTGGCTTTCATTTCAATCGACAGATGATAGGGGGAAAGTGTGGTATGATTAATAATAATATGGAATATTTCTAGCAATAAAGGAGGGTCCTCAGTTACTTGTAGAAACATGCATATTTTTTTCTGCATATCCAAACCTGAGACACAACATGGAATTTTCATGTATTTTCCATCAATCATTGATATTCCAAGAAATAGTTATAGAATGTGAAAAAAACAATTGTACATTTTTACACAGAAATTTAGAAATCTTATCTCATACAAAATTGTGAGACAAAATTCCTATTTCATTTTTTTCCTTATATTTCATTTGGTTTTCTTAACTTTTTTTTTTTTTTTTTTAAAAAACAAACCTTTATTGAGAGACAGTGTGCAGTATTTGATACGACATCAGAAGCATTACGCATTTAGAAGACCACAATGCCAGGTACTCCAAGCCTGGTTTTAGTATTACACATTGCTATCCTCACTGTAGCTGCTTAGTTCGCAGATGCCAGCTTATATAGTTAGGGTGAGAATTCTATCCATTAACTACTATTCTCAAAAACCTGATGGAGATTCTTAGGACAGTCGTTTTAACGATTTTGTGTACATAAATGTATGGTTTTACCTCTGCCACATTTCCTAACTTTTCTCATTGATTTTACTTCACTAATACCTAAGTTCTCATTTTCTATTTCACTGTGCTATACATTACCGTTTTCATTCATTCTTTTGAGTCCTACACTAGGGTGTCTATGTCATATCAACACATTTGGGTCTGTTTTATTTCACTTATGAGTATATCTTTAAGGGGCCGGGGCATTTTATTTATTTCCTATATTGCTCATCCAGGGAATCCATCATTTTTCTATTCTCCTCTAACTTTTTTTCAATGTTCTTTAGTAGCATTTAAGTCTTTCCTTACAGTTATCTTTTCTTTCTCTACTTCACAGATTGTTTTCTCTCTGATCTCCTCTCTACCATTCTGTAGTTGTTCCCCTACTTTAGATGATACTAATTTAGAGATGTATTCTTTTACTTCAGAGATTATTTCTGGTCTGCTTTTCTCTAACCTTTTCTGCAGTTGTTTTTTGTACTTTAGATTCTATTAATTCATGCATTTTTTTTTTTTACTTCAGATGTTATCTCTGATCTGAGTTCCTCTATACATTTCTGCACTTATCTGTCCACCTCAGATGCTACCAATTCATATATTTCAACTGCATGGTTCCCATTTTCTTCCATGGTTGTTTCTCCTGTATTTGTTCTGAGTGGCTCTGGTCCTGAGATTGCATCTTGTTCCTTCTTTCTGTCATTTTGTATGACTTCTTCACTTTAGTGAAGCTATGCCTTTAGTGCCTATCGAAATTTGGGTCCTGATCCACCAGTCTTGATCCCGTCCACATGTGCCTGGCTGGGTCTGGCTACTGTGCTCAGCTTCTTCCCCCCTGCAGCTGGGTGCAGGCCTGATCAGTCAGTGTGGGCAGGTGAGGCCACCGTCCTGTGGCTGGGCAGTGCTGGAGCACACACCGTGAAGTCCTACGGGGCGAGGGCCGGTCAGTCAGCATGGGCAGTCGGGCGTGGACATCTTGTGACTGGCGGGGTGGGGGCTGAATGCTGTGGAGAGGCCCCACCTGGGGGTGGGCCCAGTACGTGAGCCTGGGCGGGCAGGTGTGGCCATCTGGTGGCTGTTGGAGTGGCAGGCGCATGCTGCAGAGAGGTACCACTGTGTTTCGTGGTTTCTTTTGTCGTTTATTTCCAGTTTCATTGCACTTTGGTCAGATAATATGCATGGAATACCCAGTCTCAGTTGACTTTTCAGCATTCTGATTGGAATAAAGCAGTGTTAAGTTCTCCTGTTTAGATTGTGGTATTGCATATTGGTATTTCATGTCTGTCAAGATTTGTCTTATATGGCTAGGTGCTCCCATATTGGCTGCATACATATTTATGACTGTTACCTCTTCCTCTTGAATTTTTCCCCTATCCAGTATGTGGTGGTCTATTTTTCATTTGACCCTTCTTGGTTTGAAGTTGAGAATGTCTGCCAACAGGATTGCTACCCCTGATTTTTTTCTGAGGTGCTGGCACATTTAATATTTTTTCCATCTATACCTGATCCTATAAATTTCTTTATGAATTAAGTGTTTTTCTTGTATACAGCATATTGTTGGATTTTGCTTCCTAATCCACTTTGCCAGTCAATTTCTTATAATTGGTGAATTGAGTCTATTTATATTGATCGTTGTATTTGGCATGTATTGATTTATGCTTGCCATGTTATTTACCAACTATTGTTTATTCCCTTTTTGTATATTTAATTGTTTGACCTAGTTGGTGGGTTCTTTCCATTTTCATTCGTGGAGTTCCGGCCATTTTGGGACCTCTCTAGAATAACTTTTATAGTCTGTGTAGGGTTGACTTTGTCATCATGAATTTTTAAATTTTTTCTTTGTCATAGAAATATTTCAGTTCTCCATCAGACTTGAGAGTTTTGCAGAGTATACCAGTCTGGGCTGGGATTTTTTTTTTTTAATGGAGGAGTTCAAGTGTGCTGTTCCTTGCTCTTCTAGTTTTCATGGTTTATGAAGAATAATCTTCCATTATTCGGATGGATTTGCCTTTAAAAGTGATTTGTTTCTTTTCTCTAGTAGCTCTTACTGTAGTGTTCTTGTTCTGGGTTTCTGCAGTCTTGACTCTTATAAGTCTGGGTGTGCTTTTTATTGGGTTGATGTTATTTGGAGTTCTGTAGGTTTCCGTTTCCTCAATGTCAGATTGCTTTCCCATATTTGGGCAGATTCCTGCTACTGCTTCTGCTCACAGTCGCTTTGCGCCATTCGTATTGAGTCCTTCTTCCTCTCTGATGCCCACCAATGTCACTTGGTTCACCACTGCATTGTCTTGCAAATGTTCAGTTATGCTTTCCTGCACCCTACTTGTTTTTAAGAGAGCCTTTCTTACCTTTTTGCTAGATGTAGTGGTGTCTTCAAGATCTGAAACTCTATCTTCACTTTCATTTGAATGGTTTTGCCGGCTTGTGGTTCAGATTTTATTTTCCTTCATATCTTGTTGAAACTGCTTCACGTGATCTGCTTCTCTCCTATAGTGTTCATTCAAGGAGCCTGTTGTTTTCTGTTCTCTAATTCTTTATCAGTGTCTTCTTTAAAAGCAGTTATTAATTCTTTCGTCATATTTATCCTTTCTTTTTTACTTCAGACATTATTTCTTTGATTTATTTATTTATTTACTTAATGTCATGAAAGGGTCTACAGGGTGCTCATTGTCTCACTACTAGTTTGCAATCATAGTGATGTGTCTGAATGCAACAGGCAGATGTAATCCCAAGAGCTGGGATTACATGTGTGCGCCATCATACCCAGTCTCAGTTGACTTTTCAGCATGCCCCAGGGGCAGGGCCAGCACCACAGTCCTGGGGACTGAATTCCTGGCACCTGCATCTGCCTGCATTTGCTTTAGTTCACTGAGCTGTTTTGCCAGCCCTGAGCAATTATTTCTGTTCTGCTTTCCTCTATACCTTCCTACAGTTGTTTGTTTACTTCACATGCTATTAATTCAGAGATTTCTTCTTTTATTTCTTAGGATTTTCTGACCTGATTTCCTCTATACCTTTCTGCAATTATTTCTTTACTTCAGACTCTATTAATTCAGAACTTTCAGCGGTGTGCTTCTCAATTTCTTCTGTGCTAGTTTTGCATGTGTTTGTTCTGTGTGAACTTTAGGGCTGAGATTGCATTTTGCTTTTTCTTTTTGTCATTTTGCATAGCACTGTGCTCTGAACTTTGGTGTGGAGCTTATTGCAGTTGTACCCTTAACATCTACTGAGGTTCTTTCCCAAGAGAGATTATATTGTTAAGGTAGTTTTATTTATGCATTTACAGAAGTACAGTTAGGAACACTGATAATGGGTGGTGATATTTAGCAGTTGAAAAACATTTGTAGTTAATATTTACTTTTAGACAGTTAGAGTAAACATTATTTATGTCTGTGTAGCTAAGCAGATATTAAATTGGTAATCTGTATTTAATTTAGTTCCCCAAAGTTCTGACTGATCACCTCCCCTTGATGTACCTGGAGTCTTCCAGGTAGACTAGATCACCCAGTTACCTGTTGTTCCCTCTGTAGATCAAAAGAAAAAGAGAGAAGACGCTCTCACAGGTGTTGGTCTAGCAAAGTGCCTCAGCTTGCCAGGTCCAGGTCTACTAAGTTTCAAGTCATCCAGATGTGTCTACATCCTCTCCTCATCTTTTCCCTTGTGCAGCCCATGAGAGTAAACCCCATGCACAAGCCAGGCCTGGCCTGCATCTGGAGGGGTCCAGGAGCATGGGGCAGAAGATCTCACTCACACCATCCCTGTCCTGGGCCTGGAGGGTATATGGTGGGCCCATAGCTGAAGGTCTCACACACATGCTGGTCTTGGGATGGGTCTGGAGGGGATCTGGCTGGCATGGAGCAGGTCTCAAACACTCTCTGAGACTGAGTTGAGTCTGGAGAGTCCAGGATCACAGAGGTGAAGGTCTCTCTCTCTCTCTCTCTCTCTCTCTCTCTCTCTCACGCCTAGACTGGGCTGAATCTGGAAGGTATCCAGCAGATATGGAGCATGTCTCACGCACATGACAGGCCTGGGCTTGATCTGGAGTGTATGGGAGCTTGGAACAGAAGATTTCACACACACAACACACTTGGGCTGGGTCTCAAGGGGATTCGGTGGGCACAGAGTAGGTTTTACACACACACACACATACACACACACACACACACACAGAGTCTTGGCTGAAATTTTGATTTACTTAATTGTTTAAAATCCTCATTGAAAAGGCAATGGCAGAGGCCCTGTGTGCCCCTTAGACAATTACAAAGGCAGGAACTCAGTCAATCTTCAATTCAAGTATCCATGCCAGTTATCAGCCTCATTCAGGGGTTTGGGTGCCTCATTGCTTCAGCAGGTTCCTTGCCAGTACCCCAGCTAGGACGTGGTCCCTCACAGGAATATCTGCAATCATCCATACGACAGAGAATTTTAAACCCTAGGCTTGATCCCCTGGTCTTTCCATCACCAAAAAAGGTGCCCAGAGGGAAAAAAAAAATATTCCTCTTATCTGCTACTGAATGTCAAGGAGAGTCGCTGGCATGTGGTGATCTAAGGTACTGTGTACACAGCAGCAGAATATCGCCCATCATCTTAGGCAAGAAGCCTAAATAAAACTGACACCATGCCACAGCTCTACTCTTAATTTTCCCTGAAGCCTCACCACTCAGCATTTTTACACAGCCTCAAGGATTGTTTGAGTACGTGGCTGTTGTCGTCTTCCTACGTGACTCAGACAAGAGGGCAATTCCCTGAGGATCCCTTACTCCCTGTGTGGAGTGACACTGGCTCAGGGCCTCATCTAAGGTCCCTGGGTGAGGACACAGATCTGGGCTACGTGAGCACGTACAAGATTCCCTATCCTTCCTTGTCCAGAATGCTCACCGTCTTCTGCATCAGCATTCCCTGAACTTCATAAGGTCCAAAAAGAATGACAGAACCTATACAAGTAAACAGGTCTTTAGCACTTCGTTTTCTCTTTTGTCGTATTTTCTTTCTTTGTGTTTATTTTCTTGAGACCAAGAGTTTCTCCGTGTTTTATGACTTATCATATGCCTTGTAGTCCAAATTCACTTCGAGATTTCTCTTATCTCAGCCCTCTGAGTCCTGAGATTTCGAAAATGAAGAAAGCACATGTGTCACGGCCTTCCTCTATGTGCCTATGTTGAATAAAGAATAAAGAGAAAATCCTCAGAGCAATTATTTATTTTAGGTGCACAACTCATTCTGTGGATTCATATATAAGAAAACTGAACCTTGATCAAAAGAAGGCTCCAGTATTTCTACATTTCATGAAATTGGGATGGTGTTTTGGGGTGTGCATAAGAAAGAACGCAAGCAAAGTCACAGAAGCAGGAGGAAGGGAGCCACTTTCTCAGTGAAAGAACCACCACTCAGGCTTGTTGTTTATGATACCGCAGGAGTTCCATGACACCACCGGACGCTTTACAGTACTGTGCTTGTCAAACTCGCACGTATGTCTTGAACAGAGGCACGTCTAGAACGGGCCATGGCTCAGCTTAAGGAAGCATAACGGTGTACATTTACATTATCAATGCCAAGGTCAATGGTTTCATGGAGGATGTTTCCAGGAGGAGTTACTCAAGGCTAGGGATGAAAAACACCTGTTTTCCCTCTAAATATTGCTTCAAGTACACAGAGTTTGCATGATAACAGACACACAAACACTGTCTCACAGGTCCGATGTGGCAGTGTACCTCAATTCCACCTGTTGCCACGCAGGCTGCACTGTGCAGATGAAGCTACGACGCACACTGAGCACAGGCATAGCTCTGGTACAGGACGCAGTGAAGACCTCTGTGCCCTTCCCCCAGGTCCCACTTATCTTGCCCTCTATTGCACAAACCTGACTGTTGTGGAGGAAATTTTATCTTGTCACGTATTCTGGAAGAGCTGCAAACAGCTGGGTTTGGCAAAGCAGGGATCCACCCGCCCAAGAAGAGGTCGACTGGCTAATATAAGCAGCCTACTGTAGGCAGTCACTCCAGCCTTCATCTTTCTCTTCCAACACTTGGGAGGCCAACAACTGCTGGGTAGCCATGGCCCTGTGTCTGCTGTGTCTGGGCCTCATTCTCCTGGGTGCCCTGAAGATGCAAGCTCAGGAGTCACTTCACACTTCCACTCCGACTGCACCTCTTAACAAATTCCCCCTGCAGCCAGACTTCCAGTATAAAGAGGTAGGTTTCAAAATGCAGCTGAAGAGGGTTAATGAATGGAGGGAGTAGGAAGAGGAAAGGCAGAGATGATGGGACTCAGTGACAGTGTTGGGATGGAGGATTCAAAAATCCAAGGCCTGTACATTGGCCCATGCCGAGCCCCTCCATTGATATTACATGGAGTTAGGACATCTGCAGCCTTTCTTTCCAGTAACAGTGTGAGCTTCTACTGCCCCTGCTTGATAATTCTACTGGCTCTCTCCATCAATTAAAAACTCAGAGCAAATTTCAAAGTCCTAATCTTCCTTGTCTGAGTAAGATGCAAACCCCTGCCATCTTCCCAGAGTAGTTTATTCCTTGTGCATTGTTCCTGGGTGAGCAGTGCAGAGTTACCAGCAGGGACAGCATGGGAGTTGTGGACATGGGGGTCGTCGCTGGGCTCTGGGTGTCATCATATCCTTGCAGTTCCAGGGAAAGTGGTATTCCATCGGTTATGCCAACAGTATATTTTGGCAAACAAGCCATAACACATCAACTCTGCAAAGTACCTTCTATAAGCTGAATGATGACCGAACCTTTAATGTCTCCTCTGCCTGGCTCAGGTAATGCTATCTCATCCTGTGGTCTGACAAGTCAAATAATGGCACAAAAAGATGGGTTCATCAGTTGACAGAGACTGTCCTTGTTCTCACTGTTGTATGCTGAGGCGGTGACCCTCCCTCCTTAGCGCTGTCCTCCCTAAGATCCTTGCTTGCTCATTTCTCCTTTTTCTGTTGTTACCTCCTTCGCTCTTCTCATCTTGCTGAGTCCCTTCATTGATATTAAAGAATGGTTTCCGCAAAAGCTCCGTAAGGAGAAAGGTAAAAGCCAGTAAGATATCTCGGAGTGGAGGAGGAACATGGCTTCCTGCAAGTGACGCATCTGTAATAAATCAAGGGTCTTAGAGAAGTGAACTGAAGTGTTCTCTAACCCTAGTTGGCCTCCTTCCGGAGGCTGATGTTTGAGATACACTGGACCAAATTCAACCCGTGAAACACAGGAGACACTGTACCGGTGTTACAAATAAAAGTGGTCTCATGGTCATGTATTCAAACAATTGCACCACTTCCACCAGCATCATCAGCCAGAATGGAAGAAGGCCCGTCACAGTGAGGCCTACTCACGTGAATAGAACCTATAGCAAAGCACACATCCACCAGCATGGCCCCTATCAGTGACCGATGAGCTTCAGGGAGGGAAATAATTCTGGGCCAGAGCTGAATCTGACCGAAGCCAGTATCTGCTGTGGGGCTAACAGAGCAGAGATACTCAGAGCAGTAGAAGCAACAAGGTTCACAAAACAGCCAGATTATCTCAAGTAGCCACAGAACAAGATGACAGATGCCAGGAACTTGTTTAGTAAGCAGGGAATCATGTACCCATCTTGCTTGAGGAAATTATGCCTCTAGGCACTGGCTGGATTATACCTGAAGAAGTGGAAAACTGGGGAGAGCAGTAAGGAAAAAGAGGTTTAATGGGATGGTGGTGCAAACTCACATGAGATGTGAGCTTTTCTGAATGGCCTGAATACTGTTTCACATTAAGCACAGTGGAAACTCAGAGGAAATTTGCTGGTGAGTTCAGAATGGGCCACGGAACAGTGCGCATCGGGGTACAGGGTTTGTGTTTACATTAGGTTGCTCACGTTGGCAATAAGGGTGAAACAGAGTGTGAGGAAGTTGGTTACATGGACACTACAGAAGACCAAGAGGAAACTCTAGGGGAATGTTAAGGACAACCCATGTGGACCAGGTCAGGTCCCAGCCATAATGAGCGACAGTCTTGGTTAGGCTGGGGCTTCCAATCCCAGTGCGTCTCTGGTTCAGCTTTATATAATCCTGGGAGAATCGCCTTGGGTCTTCTCCTTCACCGTGGTCAACCCAACCATTTATCTCTCTTGAAGGAATGGGACATGTGGATGGAATTATGACGTGATATTGCCAACGGACAGGCCAGGCGCTTTCTCCTTGCAAAACATGACAGGTGAGTCTTTGGGGAGGGAGCCCTGAGCCTGCATTTGATAAGCAGAGTCCTTCCACAAAGGAACAAGCTTCTGCCCTTCCACACGGATGTATTCATTCAAGAAACTGGTGCTAAGGGCTTCGGGAGGATGGGAGAAAGTCTCAGACTTCACACCCACCCTGCAGCTTATGAGGGATTGCAGAACTTCACGCTGAAAGTGCTGGAAACTGACTACAAGCAGTATGCCATTGTGTACTTAAAGATGAACATCCACCGCACCTTGTACTTTGAGTACATACTCTATGGTGAGCTATCCCTGAATCCCTTTACAGTCTATGTGGGTGGGGCTTTTAGAAGGTTTCCCAAGTCCTAAAGGGCCTTAAATTTTGTGTAGGTCAAAATGCCCATTTCAGGGAGATGTATTTCCACAAACTCCTCGTTACGAGTTTTCTCGGGGGGTCCTTCTCTTAGCTGACATTGTTTATGTTTAAATGATAAGTGAATAATTAAATGACTTTCTCCTGATTTTGTTACTTGCTTCCTTCTTGGGAACAGGAAGGAACAAGAATTTGAGTTCTGAGATGAAGGAGCACTACAATGTTGCGGCAGGATCTCTGGGTGTCCCCTATGGCCACATCACCTTCATTGACCATCATGGTAAGGGGCGTCTGGAATGACTGAAGGGAAATGTTTGGCGTGTCCATGTATGATGCTAGTTCATTAGGCGCCAAAGACAAGCGACCAGGAGGCCCCTGTCCTAGTCACTGGTGTGATGACATCTTCCAACTGTGTGTTTCTGTGTCCTCATTATTTTGGATCCAAGTGTTCCCTCAGACATTTCAGGCAAGGCAGCCTAGATCACTTGTGTTAGCTGAGGTCCCGTGTCACCTACTACCCATGCCTAGGGATTGCCTCCTAAGCCACCTCCTTGCTGATATTTTCGCTGTGACTTTCATGGTCCATTTCTCATGAGCCCTTCAGCTTGCTCATTGCTGGTGTGGGAGAGTCGTCCGTCTAGGATTAGCATGGGATTCTTCAGCACACACCACGCAGGGCTGCTGACTGAGAAATTGTTATGGCCTACTTCGAAACTGCCCAGAACAACATAGGCCTGAGCAGGTGTGATGCCCTGCTGAGTAATTTTTCATGTGTACACTGTTAGTTTATATTAACCACAGATCCTCCTCCATTTGGTGACTGGGACTGAGATTTCCACTGAAATGCAGGTTTCTTGGAACAAAGAGGAAGCTCTCTGTCTATGGGTCTGACTGCCTCTCCGTCTATCAGTCAGTCAGGTCTGTCTGTCTTTCACTTACATGCCTGCTCTGTGTGTTTTGTTTTTTTTTTTTCTCTCCACAGTGGACTGCTCTGTTCAGTGACTGGCTGCAAGGCAGTGAGTATGGCTGGGGTTGGGCTGCAGGAAGGTCCAGGTAGGGTGGGGGTGGTTGTCAGAGCTGCCTTGGCCGACCCCCAACACACAGGAGTGTACACCCCAGCCACCTCATGCTGATGTGTCTTCTCATGTCCCTCCCACCCATGCACGTGCTGTGCTGCTCTTGGTTCATCCCAGGTTGTGACCTGATCTCATCATCAGCCACGATGACAGTGCGAAAGCTGGAAGACACTTCTCAGAGCACAGTGCTCCCAGCTGTCTCCTGAAATGTCACACCTCTGGTGGATCTAATTTGTTTGTCTAAATATAAACTTGTTGCCCAGGTGCCTTGTGTTCTCTACATAGTGGGTCATGGTTTAGGAGCAAGACCGAGTGCAGGCCGTAGCAGCATCATTCGAAGGACTTTCTGTCTGCACAAGCACCCTAATAACAGCATCCAAAAGCGATCACAAGGCCCAAACTTCAGTCCCTCTGGCCGCTTTTTTTTTTCCACGGGTTGTCCTGGCTGTTTTCTAGTGAGCTTGTTCACCTCTCTCCTCACTCCTGCTATTACTGACCAATTTTAGTCCTAGCCACAAGTCCACATAAATATAGGCTATCTAAGCAAAGTAATTATTGGACCACATGTCACACACACAGGGAAATCTCCAACAGGTCCAGCAGCAGCCTCTAAATCAGCACGAGGGAAAGGAGGGTCCTGGTGTAAGGGGCAGTAACCCCAAGACTTACAAGGACCTTGTGGGTTTTCATTGATGATGAACCAAGCAGATGGGCCAGGGCAGAGGGAGATTCTTGCTCTATAATGGGAGTGAGCAGAGGTTGACCTCTTCCCATCTGTCAGTGACCTGTACACACACTGCTGCTGTCTGTGTGAACCCCACACTGGGTGACTGGGCCCCATTCTAACCTTATTCAGAGTTTTGCTCCAAGCTGTGTGTGTGTGTGTGTGTGTGTGTGTGTGACCAGGGTTCAAACCCACGATCTTGCCCTTGCGAGGCAGGCACTTGTGCCATGGAACTATCTCCCCAACCGCTACCACTTTGATGTCCAGAACCACGAATTGTGGACAGTATACTTTGCGATCCCTTCCTGCAGAGCAAAGATTTCCATAGCTGGCTCTTTATCTGAGCTCAGTGACCACAGTTTCCACACTCATGGTATCACCTTCCACCGCAGTTAGTCACGAGCCTCTTCTTTTCTGGTCAGGGTGCCATTTGGATTAATGACTATTCTGAAAGCCACGGGATTTCCGCATCCAGTTTAATGCGTGATGTGAGAGCTCTAGGCAGTGTAGGTCTCTCACTTTGTCTCCCTCCAAAGAAGCAGTTAAGCGCAAACACAAGATAATCACTCATTTTGAAAATTTCATCTCACGCTCTAGGGTCAAATCAGTTTTCTTCTCACTGCAGCTTTAAATTGTGGTGGCGAGGGACCGGGTCTGAGCCACCTGGGCTCCGCACTTCTAGATAAAACTGAAGTTTGCTGGCCACAGCCCCGTGGAGAACCAATGACACGGAAGTTGCAGCATGAATCAGCTACAACCATCCAAGTAAATGGATGAAATTTATCAATTAAGAGAAATCAACTGGCACTATGGACTAGGAAGCCACATGCAATATGCTGTATACAAGAAACACGCTTAACTCATAAAAAAACTCACGGACTGAAAGTCAAAGAACGGACGTCAACAACTAAGAAAAAAGCAAGGGCAGTAATCCTGTTCACAGACAGTCTCAACATGAAACCCAGAATGATCAAATGAAATGAAGAAGGCCACTACATACTGGTTAGCGGAAAAATGAATACGAAGAGGTAACACTCATGAACATGTGTGCACCCAACAAGGGAGCGCCCCGCTATAAGACAGATCTTAATGGACATGAAAAACCCAATGTCCAATACCACAATGTTGGCAGCAGACCTTAGCACACCCTTATCCCAAAAAGATAGGCCAGGCAGACAAAAAAGATTAGCAAAGAGTGAGCAGAACTGAACCAGTACTTGATATAACTGGACTTAGTGGACATATACAGAGTGTTCCGCCCAAACACATTTGAATACACTTTTTTTCATCTGCACATGGAACATTTTTTAAAAAATAGACCACATGTGAGTCTATATGTCATACCTAAGTATATGCAAGGAAACAGAAATTATACCATGCATATTATTGGCCCGCAGTGCAATGAAACTGGAAATAAATGACAAAAGAAACTACAAAACTCCATAAATTCATGCAAATTAAACGTTAGCTTTCTTAGCAACCAATGGATTACAGATGTAAGTAACAGTATCTAATTTCAATGAAAATTTAAGCAAAATTCAAGCAAAAGTTATCGGAATTTATGGGATACAAAGAAAGCAATTTTTTTTGAGGGAAATTTATAGCTGTGAACTTACCCATTAGGAAAACAAAACAGGAACAAATAAGTACCCTAATTCTGCACTTCAAATGTTTAGGAAAACAAGAGCAAACCAAACCCAAAGCCCAAAGACAGGAGGAAATTATATAAATTAGAGCAGAAATTAATGCAATCTAAATAAAGAAAACAGTACAAAGAGTTAATGAATGAAAAGCTGTTTTTTTGAAAAAATTATATAAAATTGATGAGCCCATAGCTAATCTTGTAAAAAAAAAATAGAAAGAGGAAAGGAAAAGCTCAGCTTCAAGCAATAAGGACTGAAAAGTGTGGAGTTACCAAAGACGCAGGGGAAATTCAGAAAACCACCAATAGCTCCATAGAGACTCTTTACCCTCACAGAATTGACAATACAGAAGAAATAGATAGATTCATAGAAATGTACAAATTACCAAAACTTAATCAAGAAGATATAAGAACTCTTGATAACCCATTAACAGCCAATAAAATATAAAGTGTAACAAAAACCTACTGATAAAGCAAAGGCGAGGTCCTGATGGACTCAAAGCTAAATTCTACAAGAAATTTGCAGGAGATGTAATCTCAGTACTCCTCAAACCTTTCAATGAAATTGAAAAAGAAGCAATCTTCCCAAAATCATTTCTGTATTATATCTTTCTATTTCTATTTCTTCTTTTGTGTTCTTATACTAGGCAGATTATACAATATTTACACACGTAAGTCTGGTTTATTTCACTTATAGCTTCAAGTTACACCCACTTTTATGAGGGCTTTGAGTTTATTATTCTTTATAGCTGAGTAATACTCCGTAATATAAAAACACCACATCTGTTTCATCCATTAAATGGAAAGTGAGAATTTAAGGATTGAACAGTGAAGCGAGAGCAATGAGACAGGTTAGGGAACATGGCAGGGACAAAAAGAGCACTCATATGCACAAGATGGTTAAGACAATGGTCCTGGAGTCTTCAACAGGCTTTTGAAATAGCAGTTAATGGGTAAAATTCTCACCCTGACTAACTACATATATCTGCTGATATCTGTGAACTAAGCAACTACAGTGAGGATAATAATGTGTAATACTAAAGTCATGCTAGGAATGCCTACCGTTCTGGTCGCCTGAAGGTGTGTTGCTTCTAATGTCATTATCAATTATTGCTATACTCACCCCTAAGTAAATGTTTGTTAAAAAACAATAAAAGAGAATAATAGAAAAGGGCGAAATTCCATAGGAGTGTACCGCTACAGTTTTGTAAATTGTTAAATTCCTAAATTTCTGTGTAAAAATGCATTTTTTCCGTTCTATAGGGATTCAAGATTTAGAATATCAACAACTGATGTAAAATACCTGTCTCATGTTATGTTTAAGGCATTTGATATTCAGAAAGATAGTGATATAAAGCTCAACTGGCTACGTTATAGGGCAATAATATCATTAAGCTTCTCTTTAGGAGGGTGAACAACTTAAGTTTGTAGACCAAAATATTAGAGAAAAAGAAGAGCCATAAGGATAGCCAATATCTTGGCCCTAGCCTTTAAAGGTCAGTGAGGAATCAGGACATAAGAGAACCTGTAAGGTTATAGCCTAAACTCAGGGGTGTCCCAAATTTCCTGTTCAAGGAGATTATTGGGGCACAGAGGAAAGTGATCAATGATGTACAGTGTGCCTAAGGAGAGTCACCTGGAGAGAAAACGTTCTCTCAGGCTTTCACAGAGAGCAAACTGGTCAGGCAATGGCTGTGAGTCATCCAGATGGTGACAATGACAAAAGATGTACAAGACGTATGATTTTAGGGTAAGTCCTGAGGGGATTTGGCTGACCTTGTCAGATGCAAAAATCCACCCATACAGCTATTGCAGATCAATACATAGCTTCTTATCTTTAATAAAGAAATGCTGAAGATTTGTTGAATTGTTTTTGGAATATTGCATTTTTGTTTTTCCAAAAGACAGTTTTGTAGTGAAACAATCTATCTATCTATATCTATGTTTATATCTATCTATATCTATATCTTTACATACAAAATAGGATAGATACACAGCTACTTTCTCTTAGTTCAATGAGAAGAAAGATTTGAACTAACAGTGTTTAGATAAGATATCATGTCTGCACCTTATACTTTGAATTACTACAAAGACAATATGCAATGCATTAATTATTGTAACTGTCCTACTAACCTATTTTGAAACTGTCTCATTGCTGTTTCTTTCTCGTTAAAATTAATATTTTTAAAGTGACTATTTTCTTCATAGTAGTCTTCCTAGTTTGTGACACAGTTAACAAAATCCAACAACTAGGACGCATTAGCCTTTTGTGGGTGGCAGAAGGAGAGAGGACCCAATGCTCAGGCCCCGCATTGTGGCCAGAACTGGCCCAGACCACCCATGACCTGTGAGAGAAGCCGGATGAGGGTGCACCTTCGCTGTACAGACCACAGGAACAGCTGCTACCTGCCCAGGTCTCGTTTCATCTTGCAGAAGGCAATGACTGGTAGGATTCACACACCGCATACCCAAGAACCACTCTTAGCCCAAGACTCAAGCGATCTGACTGGAGGAGAAGACCGGCCAAGCTCTAAAATCCTAGCCAGCTCCGCTTCTAGCTTTCCACCAGCAGAGGGCAGCAGAGGTGACAGATAAAGACCAGCCAGATGGAGAATAAGAACAACACATTAGGGGAGTGTTTCCCTGTAGATCTGAAGTATTACCCTGTCACACAAATTAGGTTAGTCAGGCTTGGAGAGGGTGACAGTAAAGTAGGAACTTCCTAGGACTCCCTAGGAAGCTCAGAAAAACCTTAAAAACAAATAAGCGTGAGAAACAGTGTTGTAGTCAAAGTTTACAAGGAACATACAGGACACATAATTTGTAGTATTATTTAATGATATTCACCCAGAGCCCAATATAAAAACTGTTGGAGAGCTACCCATATACTAGAAAGACAAGGAATCCAGCTGAAGTCCTGGATCCCATGCCAATGTCCCAATGCATGCAACCGAGGACCTAGATCCCATGTCAATGTCTTCCATTGGTGGCCTCACATGACAATGTCTGATGAAAGCCATTATCCAGGATCTGCTGCACTGGGAAGGCCCAAAGGTCAGTGCTGGAGCTCAAGAGTCTGAGCCAGTGGGACAAGGGACTTGTGCCAGCAAAGTGAAACATTTGCACTGAATGCAAGAAGGAACTTCTTAAGTAAGGCAAAACCTCCCCTCAGAAGTACCACAGCCACCCTCAGGGACAGTGAGCACACAATTTCCCCAGATGAAATCACTTCAGGTAACCATGGTGACCAGCTTCTCCACATGAATCAACAATACACCATCTTCTCCAGCTCTGCTCTTGTGCTCCTAGCAAAAATTCTCAGACAGGTCAGTTAACAAGCAGAATCACACTAATTCTCTTCATCTGCATGTTACCAGGTGACCAGAAATCAATCTACCACAGCAGACAAAACTACTCACATAAATTCCTCTTACACTAAAACTCTATGCTTCTAACTTTCTCAGCGGTTCTCAACCTGTGGTTTACGACCCCAGAGGGGGTCGCCTAAAGCCATCGGAAAATGTTATTTATTACGTTCCAAATCATACCTGTAGCAAAATTACAGTTTTGAAGTGGCCACCAAAATTATTCTTTGGTTTTGGGTCACCGCAACTTGAGGAACTGTATTGTGGGGTCATGGCATTAGAAAGGTTGAGAACCACTGCTCGATATGCTCTTCTCCAGCTCATGCGCTCTAATTATTTTACACTATTAGATATATGGTTCTTCCTTTTGGATTTAAAATGCTCCACTGTTTTGGTCTCAGCCTGAGACCAGAATGAGAGGATGAGAAGCTCTCTGACCTGTCAGAAGATGATTTGTCAGAGTTTCTAGAATAGCTTCTGGACTTTAATGGAGACATTCTCTTTGGGGGCCAGGATCAAGAACAGCCTTAACAAGGACCATACATTTGCCAATGGTTCTGCCAACTGGAGCAGTAGTTTCCATAGCCTCCGTGTTGGCCACACGGATAGAAGCCTCAGTTGCACCCTCAGAAATAATAGGGCCTCCAATAGCCTCTGTTGTGACCTCGGAAATCTCAATTCTGATACACTGTGGGGAGAGTCCTTTTTCTGTTACGAGCTGCAGAAGACGGTCTGGAACGAGGCCTAGAACTCAGCCTGTTCTTCCTTGATCGAGAGACAGATCGGCTTCTGGATTGTGATTTCAAAAATGAATGAGAACCGGATCTTGATGCTGATCTTGAGTGAGAAGAGGGAGATCCACACTTGGATTTGCTTGCTCTTGACATCTCTGAAGAAAGGCTCACTTTTTAACTATACCTTGTCCGAACAACGATTCTGTGTGCCCTGGGTATAGACATTGTTGGGGAAGAACGCTAGCTGTGCCATTGGCTTCTCCAATTTGCTAAGTCAGAACATAATTCTAGGCCTACTGTACTGACCTCACAGGGAACCTCACGAGGGCGCAACTGGCCTGAACCTTGCCTCTACTTGACAGTGCACCAGTGTTATTAATTATTTGATTTTTTCATCTCTCTTAAAATTTGTCTTAGGGCTGGGGACATAACTTAATGGAATAAGTGCTTGCTTGGCAAGCACAAGGTCATGAGTTTAAACCCTGACAATGAAAACAAAAATTACCTTATATACTGGGGTGCTTCCATATTATATATATACGATTATTGCCATTTTCCCTAACAAGTATGTAGTGACCTTTTTTATCACTTAGACCACTCTTTTTTTTTTTTTTTTTTTTTTTTTTTTTTTTTTTTTTTTTTTTTTTTTTTTTTTTTTTTTTTTTTTGTCCTTTTGAGACAGGGTCTCGCTATGCAGTTCAGGCTGGCCTTGAGCTTACTTTTGTAGCCCAGGCTGGTCTCGAACTCACATCGATTCTCCTGCCTCAGCCTCCCGAGTGCTGGGATGACAGGTGTGAGCTACCACACCCACTCAGATCATTCTTGGCTTGCAGTTCAAATTGTTTGCAGAGTAGCTACCCCTCATTTTCTCAGGGTTCCTATTGTGTGGAGTATTGTTTTCCATCCCTTGACTTTCAGTCTATGAATTTCCTTTTGATTTTTTTTTTCTTGTTTCAGAACCTTTGTTTGTTTATTCACTCATTTTCATGGCGGACTCAGCCCACCCCAAGGGCAGGGCTGGCGCAGCGTGTGGTGCCAAGGATCGAACCGCGGTCCCTGAAGCCGCCCAAGCTTTCCCAAGCAGGCGCTTTAGACCACTGAGCCATCCTGCTGGGCCCTGAATTTCCTTTTGAACTAAATGTGTTTCTTTTATACAGCATATTGTTGGATTTCATTTCTTTTTTAAATTTATTATTATTGTTACAATAGTTAATACATTACATAATGTTGTCTTCATAGTTGTTCAAGTTCAAGATACAGACATGATTTCTTGTCTAAACATCATTAGTAGAGATCTTTATTTTCACTGCTTAAGGAGAAAGTAGCTGTGTATTTAGTCCAATAGTCCATAACGGTAGCGGATTATCAGCTCATCTGACATCAAAAGCTGTTGACCTGAGCCTTTTACAACTCAGCATATTAATATGGCTTTCCCTTTTATACCTCATAGTTAGACTTTCTGCTGGGTGGTTATGACCAGGATAAAGCAAGACTTATGTTACAAAAAATATGCAACTTTTGTATCTGACAAGGTCAGTCAGGTCACCTCCGGGTTTACCCTAGAGCCATGTACTGTGGTGTGCAAAACTTTTGTCCATGTCAGCCATGTGGATGAATCATGGCCGTTGCTTGGTGATTTTCCTCTCTGTGGAAGCCTGAGAGAATGTTTACTCTCTAGATGATTCTCCTTAGGCACAATGTACAGCATAGCTCTCTTTCCCCTGTGGTCCCATAATCTCCTTGAACGGGAATTTGGGACTCCACTGAGTTGTATGCTCTTGCAGTACAGGCTCTTCTGTGTCCTATGTCTTCAATGGTCTTGAAGGGCTAGAGCCAAAGTATTGGCTATACCTATAACTCTTCTTTTTCTCTAGTTATTTGCACTGCCAACGTTAGTTGTTAACCATCCAGAAGAGAAGCTTAATAATATTATTCCTTATAACTTAGGCACTTGAGCTTCACATCACTATCTTTATGAATATCAAATGCCTTAGACATAACGTGAAACAGAGATTTTCCATCAATTGATATTCTAAACTTCAAAACCCCTATAGAATGCAAAAATAAAGAACAAATACACATTGTTACAGATATTTTTAAACTTTACCATTTACGAAATTGTAGTGATACACTTCTATGGCCTTTTTTTCCTTGTCTCATATTATACTATCTTTTTCCTTTTTTTTTGTTTTTTTTTTGTTTTTAAGCAAACATTTAATTGAGAGAGAGTATAGCAACAGTTGATATGACATTAGAAGCCGTGCATAATTAGAATACAGGAATGATGGGCATTTCAAGCATCGTTTTAGTATTACACATTGCTATCCTCAGTGTGTTCGCTTAGTTCACAGATCTCAGCACATACATTTAGTCAGCATGTAAATTCTACCAGTTACCTGCTAGTTTCAAAAACCTGTTGGAGATATTTAGGACCGTTGTGTTAACCATCTTTTGTGCATAGGTGCATCGTTTTGTCTCCACTGTGTTTCCTAAATTTTCCCCTAGCCCTCCCTTCACTGTTTAATCCTTAGATCCTTGCTTTCCATTTAACTACATTATATCTTTGCCTTTTTATTTCTTTTTTAGGGAGAATATATGATATTCTATGTCATTTCTAGTTCCAAATAAATTTTAGGAATGATTTCTCTAGTTCTGTGAGGTATGTTGGTGGTATTTTAATAGGGATTGCATTAAATCTATATAACAATTTTGGGAGTATGGTCATCTTTTAAAAATATTTTGTTTAAACTTAACAATGGTTATGTTACATATTTTCATCATCAGATCAATTTAGATTAATAGATACAGGTATATAAGATTGATCAAGCAATTAAACATTAACACAATATACATTACTTTTTTTTCTCTTTTCTTTTCCCCTTTCTTTTTTTAAACGTTGACACATTGCATATTGTCCTCACAACAGTTCTACAGAGCACAGTGTGTGGGCATGACCCACCTCCCTATTGATGTTCCTAAGAAGAAAAAAAAGAAAATTCTCTTTGGACTAAGAGGAAGCAGATGCATACACAGTCAAATGTTCTGCAATTGCAGTGGGCCACCAGTGAAGCTTGTAATGTTGGAGGCTATTGAATCTAAGCCTCCTAAAGCTCATCTCACCAATCTAGCTCTGTGTTTCATGCATTGTAATTAAGGTTTTTTTTTTTTTTGAGTATGGTCATCTTTACCATGTTGCTTCTTCCTACCCAGGAACAGGGAATATCTTTCCATCTTCTGAAAGCCTCTAGGATCTCTTTTTTCAGAGTACTACAGTTTCAATTGAATAGATCTTTACTTCTTTAGTTAGATTAATTCCTAGGTATTTCATTTTCTGTGGTGCTATAGTAAAAGACATTGTCTCTGTAATCTCCCTGTCAGCATGCTCATTATCTGTGTAGAGGGACACCACTGACTTTTGGGTATTGACTTTGCAAAGAAAAAAAGTTTTTTGTTTTCAGAACCAGTATCCTTTCTGTGAATTAGTTGTGAAAGATAAAACTGCAGGGACTATCAAT
>PVJA010021604.1:0-35271 GCA_004027025.1 Myocastor coypus | reverse complement strand
TCAGAACTTTTGTTTATTTATTTTTATGGCTGGCTCAGCCTGCCCTGAGGGCAGGGCTGGAGCAGCATGTGGTGCCAGGGATCGAACCTTGGTCCCTGCAGCCGCCTAAGCTTTCCTAAGCAGGCGCTTTAGACCACTGAGCCATCCTGCCAGGCCCCACGTCTCATTTTCTTGTTTTTTTTTTTTGTTGTTTGTTTTTTTGTTTTTTTAAGCCTTTATTGCCTTTTGACAGACTTTTTTATTTCCTTCCCTATTTCTTTTACTTCTCAAAATAAAACATTTCAGAACTTTTGTGTTAGGTATCATAAGTTTAGCCTGAAATCTCACCATTATCTTACAAATTCTGATGCATTACTTTCACAATTCAACATACTTTTTAATTTCTATCTTGACTTCTTGTTTCTTCTTTTTCTTCCTGCCAGCCTTTCTCTATAGCTCCACTAAAATATGTAATTCATAATGGATAAGTTTTTGCCTGTTTTCCTCGCTGCCATACCAGTTGTACCTAAAACAGAGGTTGAAACATGGTAGTATGTGAGAAGTATTTCTCTGTTCTCACGGACCTACATTTTTTATTTTAAGATTTGAAGACCAGTGCTCACAAAACAGGATGACAGTGTCAAAGTATTAATTTTGGAAATCTAAGTCTAAGGCTCATAAATCAGGAGCTAAGCAAGTTCCTATGTGGAGATTACAGGGGAGTAACAATCTGAGCCAATGTTTCGCCAGGCTGGGGTCAGAAAAGTTCAATTCAGATTTTGGGTAGGACATGAACTGCAGGTACTGAAAGGGAAGATCTGAAGTGCCTGGGTTTGGATGAAAGTAGGAGAGCAGTTCTGTTACAAGTTAGGACTTTGGGGTTAGGAGTAACCCATCAGGAAGTCCAACGTCGGAAATCACACTTAGAAGTAGGAGGTTAGGTAGCCACAGGATGAAAGACATAGGGAAACAGATGTCGGATTCTAGGGCACCGTTTGGCAGTCTAAGGTTCACTCACGTGTCCCCGTCCTCAGTGACGTAGCCAAAGACCACGGGCGCCCACGACAGCCCTGGGCCTAATTCCGCGCCCAGTCCCGAACCTCCAGGAGCCGCTGCGTCGGGACCCAGAGAGCCCAGACCACTGTCGCACCATTCGTCAGCATCCGCAGTTTTTCCCAAGCACGCGACCCCAGCCATAACCCCAACCACCTCCTTGACCCGCTACGGCCACCCGCCGTCTGGGCTCTATTGGGAGCTCTGGCGCTTCCGCCCTTCTGGGAATTCCCCAACACGCCCCCTAATTTACCCAGTCAGAGTAAAGAACATTGCTCACGTCCTGCCCCCATAGTGTGCTATGACCAATCAGAGTATTCAAATAGATTACGGCTCTCCAGTCATTCTCTCATTTTCCGGACGCCCTTTACCAATATGGCTGCCAACTCCGGACTCCCTGGGACTTGTAGTCTGGTCCGCGCCTGTCTTTGGTGACCATTCTACGTGGCCGCAATGGCTGTTGGGAGTTGTAGTTCTAGGACCTATCCCTGCCCCTCCTGTTTCCGGTGCCGTCACGGGACAGAGCGGTCGGTGACAGCCCCGAGGGCCCCCGCCCGGCTCCCATGGCTGAACCGGACCGTGAGTCGGGGACCCCGGTGGGAGGGTCGGGCTGCGCCGGGGCCTGACTAAGGGCTGCGGGCCCCGGGGCCCGAAAGCATATCGGTAGGCGGGAGACAGAGGCTGCGTGAAGGGAGTGGGATTGAAGGGGCCGTTGCTAAATGGTTCATATCGCTAGATTGGCGGGTTGAATTGTGAGTTTTAAGGGTATGTTTAACATGTCTGTTTGTCAAGTTACTACTGATCGCGTTTTTCTCGCACTTTGATTGCTAAAGACCCTCGTTACTAAAGGTCTAAGGGGCCACGGTCCTGGTTGCTAAGGGTACCTGTTGTAAGGGGCAACTGTAGGATGCTAGAGGGAACCCCTATTGTCCCCTCCTATCTCTTCCTTCTAGTTCCTGTGCCTTCCTTAAACCTCCCACCTCCACTGCACGTCACTCCCAAGCCTGCCTCCCAACCGAGGTATCTCTTACCTGCTCTTTAACAAACTGTCCTCTGCTTTGTAAGCCTAACCCTCCGACACTGACACCTACACACTACCTTCCTAACTACCCCCAAGTCTTCCTTCAGCCACGTCTCCCCTGTTACCGCCTCCTCCTAAACTTTCTGGCTAACCATCTCTAGCCTCCTCTGCTCCAAGACCTGCTTTAACTCCGTCCCACTCCCCCAGTTTTGTTTTCATCACCACCTGACCCCAGGATAACTAGGCTGGTGGGTCTTCAGGCTCCACCTGCTCCTTGAACCTCTATGTTCCCCTCTTAACCATTCCCCACACTATAACCACCTCTGCTCCCCCTCCTCCCCAGCCTCTGACCCTCTGGAGACCCAGGCAGGGAAGGTGCAGGAGGCTCAGGTGAGATGGGGATTGGGTGGAGGGAAGGAGAGACACGGACTTGCTCCCCCATTCCCCGCTGGCGGGAGGTAGCAGAGGGGAAAGTGTTACCCTGACCCTTAGCCCATTGCCCCAACCCCTGGCCCCACCTGGCACAGCTTCCTTGGGACTGTCAGAGAAAAATGCACGTCTCAACCCCAGGCTTGCCCTCCCAGATTTTCCTCTTTTCTTGCTCTGGGCACTCCAACCCATTCCCTTCTCACTCTCCTGTTGCTGAGCCTGGAGGAGACAGGTATCCAACTTGGCCCCTGAACTCACGGATCTCATGGACAGATGACAAGAAAATGACTCTATAGGGTGATTGTGAAAGTAACTCAGGGCACTGTAGAGGCCAGAGCAAAATTTTGTGGGTCACATAAGATTTCTGATGGGGTCTTCCTAGAGGAACCCACAGGCTGGTCTAGGAATCAGACTGAGCTATGGACACTGTAGTGAAGAGTGACTTGGAATTTTCTTAGACAGAGGTGGGAAGTGGTATTTCACACAGTGGTATGCTACAGCTTGTGCAGAGACTTGGGGCAGGAAAGAGTGTGGTGCATTGCTTTGCTGGTTGGGTAGCTAATGATACCCGTGGTTAGTGTTTATTGCCTGCTTATTCCAGCCAGGAACTCTGCTCAGTGGGTCTTGGCCACTTTACTCTGCTTTAATCTTCCTGTGAAGAGTAAGGCCCATCACGGCTATTTTACAGACAAGGCGCTAACTTGTCCTTTGGAAGAGGAACAGGAAAAGGCTTGAGACCCATGGTACTGGACCCATTGCCTTCTGGATGCTGCAGGGAGAGGATGCTGGAAAGTACCGGCCAACATCTCCCGCTCCCACATGCTGGGCAGTCCCTTCCCCCACAGTGCCACACTGTCTACACTCTGATAGAATGCCAGCCAGCCCTCACCTATGACCTGCCTCATATGTTGGCCAGAAGCTACACATGATTCATCTAGGCATGGTGCTATACCCCCTAGCCCTTTGGAGGCTGAGGCAGGAGGATCTCAAGGGCAACTCAGCACCTAGTGAGACCCTGTCTCAAAATAAAATAAAAAAAAAAAAGTGCAGAGATGGAGATGTAACTTAATGTAAAGGCTCTCACTACAATCCCCTGTATTGAAGAAGAAAAAAAAAAAAAAAAGCAGCTGTGATTATCCCACAAGGGACAGCAGAGCCGTGTCAAGGATGTGACAGCCTCCTATCAGTCCTCAGTGTCTCACTGGCCTGGATCCCAGAGCATGACCATGACTTGAGAAAAGGTCTCATGGTCAGAATCAATCTTCAGTACCAAAGAGGTACTGAAGGACATGAACTCCAGCATTGTCCATAACAGGGCAGGACTGGAAACAGCCCAAACGGCTGTTGAGAGCTGGGTTTAGTGAACTGTGGTTCATCCGTACAACGCAGCACTGTGTAGCTGCTTAAGCGAACAAGGTAGATCTATGCTGTACTATTCAGTAGAAAATGCAGTGGATTGACTTATTTCTGTTTTTTAAAAAAGAGTTTTTTATATACAGAGAACAAATCTGGAGTAACTACTATTGCACTGTATTAACAGCCATCTCAGCAGATGGGTTGGGGAAATCACGAGGCAAGAGCCCATGTTACATGTCTGTGGCCAAAGCTTTGGTAAAGCTTTTGTAGTCTTTAAAATGGATAAGTGGTAGGGAGATAACTCAGTAGAGTAAGTGCTTGCCTGGCAAAATGGATTAAAAAAAAATGCTTAATATATTTGCAGGAGAGGTTCTCATTCAGAATTTCTTAGAATCAGTAGCAAGTGACTAGGGAAGGGGTGAGCAGAGGGCCTGTGTGAAGGAGGCTGAGCCCCAGGCTGTGTAGGGCAGTGCTTTCCGGGGCCAGCACAGGCCCAGCCTGCCCCAGGTGTGTTTGGTAATGGACACTTGGCAAGAGCTGCCTTCAGAGCTGGGTGTTCAACCATGAGCCCAAACAGTCTTTCCTCTTGTGTTGCCAGTGACGTGGTGGGTTGTGGAGATGCTTGTGATCAAAGGATGAGACTGGAGAAGCCAGAGAAGGTTCTGAAGTAGGGGCATGTGGGCAGGCCATCACGCGGAGGCTGAGTGGATGGGACACCCTGCAGAGGCAGGAGGCAGGCTGGGAGACAGCGAGGCCACACTGAGCAGAGCCTGGGTGGAGGAGGATGGGGGCCGAGGCCAGCCTGGACTAGGGTGGGAGGGAGAGACCTCGGGGTCACATGGGCAAGCTTTCCAGGAAGCCTTGGGAGTTCTGCGTCTGGGGACAGTAAGGTGGCATTGTCAGCAACTAAGCAAGGCCGTTAACACAGGTGTGGCAGGTAACCAGAGAAAGTGTGGAGGGGAAGCAGGAAAGGCCCAGGACAGAGATCCAGAGCACTGCAGTTGGGAGGGCCTAGGGGTGAGCCCCAGGCTTCTGGCAGGCATTATCTGCACCTGCCTTCATGGAGCAGGCTTGCGAGGCTGCTGGGGAGAGACAGAGGCCTGTTTTCCAGAGGACAGGAACACTGGCATGTGCCAAGAACAGTGCCCAGAGCTCCCTGAGCCCTGTGCTTGGCATGTCTTGTGCATTACCTGGGTCCATCCTCCCTTCAGCCCTGTGTGCTCTCTTCTCAAGATGAGAAGCATGAAAGCCCGCAGCTGAAGGCACTCTCCAGGTCATGCTCCTCAGGAGAAGCAGGCCCAGGCCTCTCCAGGCAACCTCTCCCAGAGCCCACACATTTGCCACACCATCCTTCACTTCCCTAGGCCACGTCCCAGTCAGAACCTTCCCTCCCAAATCTGGCACCCCCACCCACCCACTCCCCTTCCTTCCTAACCCCACCTCTTGGGCATGGCCACCCTACCCCACCCCTTCCAGGACACAGACTCAGACGCTGAAGAAGGCGCATCTGGAGGAGAAGCAGAGAGTGAGTGTCCTCCTTGGGGAGCAGGGCTGTGGGGGTATGATTTTAGAACAAGGGCTGTGGACAGTGCCTCTTCCACCAAGAGTAACATTCAAAGTATGTAACTGTTGAATGTGGTGGCCTGTGCCTGTAATCTCAGCACTTAGGAGGCTGAGGCAGGAGGATCACAAAACTGAGGCCAGCCTGGTCTGCATGGTTCCAGAGCGCCTGCTCTGGGGCTGTCTCAAACAGCTGGAGCTGTTTTTGAGACCCTGTCTCAAAAACCAAAACAAAACAATATGCAGTAAGAGAACCCAGTGCTAAGCAGGGCTGGACCAGGCATCACTCCATCAGTGGGAGAAGAGGGGTATGCCCAGGGTTGGGGTGGACCCCACATATCCTTGCTGAACACTCACCCAGCCTCTGTGTCCTTCTTATCAGTGGATTTCCTAAGGAACTTCTTCTCCCAGACCTTGGGCCTAGGCTCCCAGAAGGAGCGTCTGCTGGATGAGCTCACTCTGGAAGGAGTGGCCCGCTACCTGCAGAGCGAACGCTGTAAGTCACCCCTACCAGACACTTTTCCTCTCCTGGCCCCATGTGACTTAACACCTTTTGCTTAGGAGTATCAAGAAACCCAACTCTTTGCCAAAAAGCAATGTGTGAACCCTAAGACACAGCTATAGGCATGGCTGAATTCAGGGGGTCCCATATTCAACAAAGTCATAACTTCACAGTGTTGGAGTAAAGTTAACTCCTAATGGCTCCAAATACAAGTTGTACCAGCCTAGCAACTGCTCCTCAAAGACCACACCTTTTTGTTAATGGTCCAGGCAGAACTGTAGAGGTTAGCTCTGATTGGCCCAGGCTGAATCAGTTTCTCTGTGTCTTAGTTACTCTTCTCTCATGGCTGGGACAAATATCCCAACACTCAAAATGAGGGAAGGAAAGGTTTATTTAGCTCAGTTACTGGAGGTCTGAGTCCATATTCAGCTGGCACCAGTGCAGAGAGGCACATGGCAGAAAACAACCTTTCATGGTGGCAGCTAAGAGCAAGAGCCCTGGGAGAGCTAGCTGCACTCAAGCAGCTAACTTCTCTCTTTACCTTACACTGAAATGCAAATCACCTGCCCCAGGGGAGGAGCTACACCCATTTCCACAATAATGGATTACAAATTTCTGAAGCTGCCCTTTACAGCATGAGGCTTTGGGGGGACACCTACCTATACACAGACCGTAACATTCTGCCCCTGGACTCCCAAAGACCCATGCACATCCCTTTAAGCAAAAGACATTCTAGACCATCTCTAAGAGTTGCCAGTCCCAACAGTCTCAGCATTCCTGAAAAGTCCAAGTCCCAAGTCTCTGTGAGCCTCTATATATTTTTTAATTTTTTTATTTTATTTTTTTCTTGTTTCAGAACTTTTGTTTGTTTATTTATTTTTATGGCTGGCTCAGCCTGCCCTGAGGGCAGGGCTGGTGCAGCATGTGGTGCCGGGGTTGGAACCGCAGTCCCTGCAACCACCTAAGCTTTAGACCACTGAGCCATACTGCCGGGCCCATGTGAGCCTCTATGTAAATGGAAATTAAACATATCCAACATTCAAAGGCACAAGATAGGGGCCCAGCAGGATGGCTCAGTGGTCTAAAGCGCCTGCTTGGGAAAGCTTGGGCAGCTTCAGGGACCGCGGTTCGATCCCCGGTACCACATGCTGCGCCAGCCCTGCCCTCGGGACGGGCTGAGCCGGCCATAAAAATGAGTGAATAAACAAAGGTTCTGAAACAATAAAATAAATAAATAAATAAACAAACAAACAAAGGCACAAGATACACATTACCATTCTAAAAATTACACACAGCAGGATACCAAACATTGGGACCAGTGCAAGTCCAAAATCCAACAGGGCCAATATTAAATCCTGTAGGTCCTTGTGAAACATCCAAAGCAACTTGTGGCAAATTGTAAGCTCCACACAGCTCTGCCCCTATGGCACTTGTGGCGGTAGCTCTCATGGCTTCTCTCTCAGGCTGGCTTTGCTACCTCTTTGCACAATTCACATTCCTGGCTTTTCCAAACTTCTGGAGTTTCCACTGAACAGGCTTCTCACTCACAGCTTTACACACTGCCCTCTCAGGGGCACACTGCCTGGCCTCCCAGGCCTTCTGCAGTCTAGGTGGGAGCCTTCTTAACTTTAGAACTCCTGCATTCTCAATGCGCCTAAAACAACTACCACATGGATGATCCCAAGATCTGCTGCCAGCTGGAGCAGTAGCTAGGCTTCCTTCTCTCTTGGCTGTAGGGGTTGAGTGCATGGATTGCTGAACACCCTGACCCTGATTCTGAGGAATAAATTCTCCATGTGTCGCCATTATGGAGGCTGGTGCAGCCGCCTCCTCCACCATTCTGGAGCAAAGGGCTCAGCAGCTTTCCCCTGAAGGTAAAGTCTCTGACCCTTACAATTCTGAAGCTGCAAAGGGTGGAAGCCTGCCACCTCCTGTGATGCCCTCAGGCCATCTTTCCATTCTCTGGTTCCTCAGCTCTTATCTTTGCAGTCCACAGCTTTACTGGACTTCCTTTCTGGTCAAACGCTGGGCTCCTTGCTCTTGATTTGCAACATAAATCTGGCTAAAAGCTCCCAATAACAGCCATGCCACTGTCCCAATATTTGGCTGCTTTGAAATCTCTTGAAAGATTCATCATGCCGGGCATGGTGGCGCACGCCTGTAATCCCAGCACTTGGGAGGCTGAGGCAGGAGGATCGATGCGAGTTCAAGACCAGCCTGGGCTACAAAAGTGAGCTCAAGGCCAGCCTGAACTGCATAGTGAGACCCTGTCTCAATAAGACAAAAAAAAAAAAAAAAGATTCATCAGTCCACCATGCTTAAACTCAGTCTTAGGCAAAGACTCTGTCTTACTCTTCTCTCGTTGCTCGTTCCCTCAAAGTGAGGAAAGGAAAGGTTTATTTAGCTCAGTTACTGGATGTTTGAGTCCATGTTCAGCTGGCTCCAAGGCAGAGAGGCACATGGCAACCTTTCATGGTGGCAGCTAAGAGCAAGAGCCCTGGGAGAACAAGCTGTAGCTCAAGCAGCAAACTTCTCATCCTACCTTACATTGAAATGCAAATCACCTGCCCCAGGGGAGGAGCCACACCCATTTCCACAATACTGGATTACAAATTCCAGAAGCTGCCCATTACAGCCTGAGGCTTTGGGGGGACACCTATACACAAACCATAACACCTTGTTTCTGATTGGTCAGACCTGGATCATATCTGTTGCTAAATAAAGCACTATGGTGATGCTTTTTCCTAGAATGAGGACATCAGTGGGATGACTGGGAACTAAATACACTAAGAAAAATGTGAATGCTTGGAGCAGGACCTAAACCTCATAAGAGCTGGGCAGGTGTTTTCCAGGGTTATTGTTGTAGGAGGCATTTCAGGTGTGGTACGAAAGTGCCTGCTAGCCGGGCATGGTGGCACATGCCTGTAATCCCAGCATTTGGGAGGCTGAGGCAGGAGGATCGGTGTGAGTTTGATACCAGCCTGGACTATAAAAGTGAGCTCAAGGCCAGCTTGAACTGCATAGTGAGACCCTGTCTCAAAAAGACAAAAAAAAAAAAAAAGAAAAGAAAGTGCCTGCTGGCTGGGTCAGTCACCATGAAATGTATATTTCTTGCTATGAGTTGAGTCACCAAAGTCTGAGAAACCAGGCCTCAGCAGTCCTCCACAGGCACAATGGGCCCTTTGAGGGTCTTGAACAGCTCTTTGTTGAGAACTTCTTCTCTGGCTTTCCCGTCCTCCAGCTGCTGCCATCTCCCTCCTCTGGGCCAGCTGGGCAGCTGCCCATAGTCGTCCCCTGGCCTGAACCAGAAGAGAATCCATGGAGTAGCTACAAAGTGTTTCTTTGCCCCCTGTACTAGAGCTCAGAGTAGTTGCCCTCCAAGTGTGTTCATGAAGAAATACTTCACTGAAGCTAGGCATGGTGGTACAGTCCTGTAAGCCCAGCAATCTGGAAGGCTGGGACAGGAGGGCTGCAAGCTCGAGCTCAGCCTGGGCAACTTAGCAGGAGATGTAGCTCAGTGTCAAAGGTCCAGGTTCAATCCCCAATACTGCAAATAATAATAATAATAATAATAATAATAATAATAATTTGAGAGGCTAGGGAGATAGCTCCATGGTACAAGTGCCTGCCTGGCAAGTGTAAGATCATGAGTTCAAACCCCAGTCCTGAAAAAAAAAAAAAAAATTGAGCCCTCATTGTTTGCCAGGCTCTGGGCTAAATACTAGAAGTCCATTTCTTCAATCTTCCCATTATAACTGAAGTCATTATAGTGCAACCTGGCAGAGGGAAAACTGAGGGACACAAAGGTTGTGACATGAGGCAGACCAAATAGCCAGCAAATGGCAGAATTGGGGTTTGTCACCAGGTTACCCTGAAAATTGAACACACACTTCCCCTCACCTCCACCCCCACAGATCCAGCCAGGCCCGGTTGAATGGTACCCCAGATGAAGCAAGAGCCAAGACAGTGGTAGCCTTGACCTCTGTCACACTTGTGTCTGTCCATCAGCTGACAGGCAGGGGCAAGGGCTCTGTGTGGCGGGCCACCTGCCATCCATTTGCTGAGGCAGCAGGTCAATCCATGCAGGGCTGTGTTTGTGAATCTACTGACCACATCCTCCCTGTCTTCTTTTCTGACAATGGGTACACATTGCAGAACAAAATAAATATTTACTATGTATGCAAGCAGTGGGTCTCAAGAAGTTCAGTACAGGTGCCTCAAAGGATGAGTCACACAGTGCTATAATCAGGCCCACTCTACAGAGGAGGAAGTCAGAGCCCTGAGTAGTGGGTGATAGAAATAGTGTAAGCTCTCTTAGCCCCTGGCAGGAGGAGAGCCAGGATTTGGATCCAGTCTCCGCTCTTCTTCCCTGGGTGTGGGCGGAGGGTGGGAGATATTTGGTCTTAGCCTGGAAATGACCAGGCTTCTGGCAAGTAATGTGCTGTTGCTATTTTTGTTTGCTTGTTTGTTTGTTTGTTTGTTTGTTTGTTCATTTTTGGTACTGGGGATTGAAGTCATGACTTTGCACTTGCCAGGCAAGGGTTTATTCTACTGAGCTATCTCCCTGGCCCTGTGCTTTTGCTTTTGGAGGAAAGGAATTTGATGGGAAAATATATGTATGTGTATAATATGTTAGAAATAGAAGGTTACCTGAGCTTGGCTCCAGAAGATGAGTTATTGCTTGTTTTCTTTTTGGTGTTGGTACTAGGGACACAACAGGGGCTTCGCCCTTGCTAGGCAAGTACTCTATTGCTGAGCCATACCCCAATGTGGGATACCTTTACACTAACCTACATCTTTTCCAGGAGAATGTACTTTTGTCCAGTCTACTTAGGAGGAGAAACTTGTGGTCATGTAGTCTCTTCTTGAGTTTTCTTTTTCTTTTCTTTTTTTTTAGAATTTTTTTTCTTGTTTCAGAACTTTTGTTTGTTTGTTTATTTATTTATTTTTATGGCCGGCTCAGCCTGCCCTGGGGATGGGGCTGGCACACCATGTGGTGCTGGGGATCCAACTGAGGTCACCTAAACTTTCCTAATCAGGAGCTTTAGACCGCTGGGCCTTCTCGCCAGTCCCAGTCAACCTAAACTGTATAAGGAGACCTTGTCTCGAAATAAATAATTCAAACAGTGCATTCTGCCCGTTGCTGTTGTCCCTGCTCTGGGCCTTGGTTTCTTTGTCTATAGCTAGGGCCAACAACACCATCTTTCTCAAGATGCAGGAGGACCAGCAATCCATCTGAGATACTTGCCCCACACCCAGTATGGAGGAAGCAGCAGCATGACCATGATATTAGCTGAGGAAACTGCCAGAATGTCACCTTCCTGTCTTCTTGTCTTCCAGGCCGCAGGGTCATCTGTTTGGTGGGAGCTGGAATCTCCACGTGTAAGTTTCCCTCCCAGCAACTCCCAGGAAGGAGGGACCCCACACACACAAACAAGCTAAGAAGGGGCACTGTCTGCATCCAGTCTGGGAGGAGCATCAATGCAGTCTACATGGGGCCAGCATCGCTAGTCACTTGTCCCCTGTGCCTTCTCCCCAGCGGCTGGCATCCCTGACTTCCGTTCTCCAACCACCGGCCTCTATGCCAACCTGGAGAAGTACCACCTTCCCTACCCAGAGGCCATCTTTGAGATTGGCTATTTCAAGGTATCTTGTCTGTAACAAGGAGCTGGGGGGCAGGGCACCTGCTCCAACCCTCAGGTCACATGGACCTTGGGCCCTCTGGCACTCTCTCCCACAGAAACATCCAGAACCCTTCTTTGCCCTCGCCAAGGAATTGTACCCTGGGCAGTTCAAGGTGAGATCCTATTCAGTGGGGCATCCTGGGAGAGCAGGCATGGGAACCCCCCCACCCACCCTTGACAGTTACTAGAGAGACTCCATGGATGAGGATCTGAGCCTGGCTGCCAGGATTCAGCTCCTGCATCTCATCTTGAGATCACAAGCCTTCCCAACTGTGAAATGAAGCTAATGTTGGCATCTGAAAAGGGTTACTGTAAAATGTAGATGAATTAATCCGTCAGAGCCAGACAGCCTGGTTGCAAATGCTAGCTCTGCAACGCCTTGATGGTGTGATTAAGCCAAGCCACCCTCTCAGGCCTCAGCCTCCTCTGTGGAGCAGGGGTAGAGAGGGGGTGCTGATCTCCCTCCAAGGCCCTTGTGATGATTCCATGAAGAAAAACAAACACAGCTCCCAGGACCTTCCCTGGCACATGGCGACAGCGTGTAAATGCTCTCTGTGACCATTGGCGTTGCTGTTCCTTCCCCCAGCCAACCCTCTGTCACTATTTCATCCGCCTGCTGAAGGAAAAGGGGCTGCTCCTGCGCTGCTACACACAGGTAGGCAGCACTGCGGCCTGGCGCTGTGGGCACCCCAGGGCACAGGGCCTCGCAGGCTGGTTGACCTTCCTCAGAGAGGCAGAACTTTGAGCCTGTGAGCTCAGGGCCACCGGGCAGACATGGGGCAAGGGCTGTGCCTCCTGCTTCCCGGCTATGTGACCTGTACTGACCTACTTCCTCTCAGCCTCAGTTTCCCCTGTATGAAATGGGAACCAGAGCAGCTTCACCCTCTCAGGTTTCAGAGAGGGGGCAGTGGGTTCCCTGTAGGCCATCTTACTCATTCTTTATTTTTTTGGGGGGAGTGGGATGGGTCTACAGGGCATTCAGGGTCTCACTACTAGATCAGACTCGTAGTGATCCGCCTGTTTATAGCCTCCCAAGAGCTGGGATTACAGGTGCACTCATTCTTCAAAAAGAGCCCGTGTCTCGGCACCGTTGGCATTAGTCCAGATTTCCTATTATTCTACTGACAACAAAGTGATTTGAGTCAACAAAACCAGCACACTAGCTGGGTATGGTGGTGCACGCCTGTAATCCCAGCACTTTGGAGGCTGAGGCAGGAGGATCAGTGCAAGTTCAAGACCGGCCTGGGCTACAAAAGTAAGCTCAATGCCAGCCTCAACTGCATAACAAGACCCTGTCTCAAAAAGACCAAAATAAATAAATAAATAAATACATAAAACCAGCACACTGCCGGGCGTGGTGGCTCACGCCTGTAATCCCAGCACTTGGGAGGCTGAGGCAAGAGGATCGCTGCGAGTTCGAGACCAGCCTGGGCTACAAAAGTGAGCTCAAAGCCAGCCTCAACTGCACAGTGAGACCCTGTCTCAAAAAGCCAAAAAATAAAAAAAATAAAAAAAATAAAACCAGCACACTATGACAATTTCCTAGCAGAGGGATGTGGTTTCTGAAAGAAGGGCCACCTTGTCGTAATTTCACAATGAGAAACCTGGCAGTTGGGCCAGCGAGATAGCTCAGTGGACTAAGCACTTGCTTAGGCAAGCACAGGGACTGGGGTTCAATTCCCAGCACCACATGCTGCACTGGCCCTACCTCCAGGCGTGCTGAGTCAGCCACTGGGTCCAGGTGTAGTAGTGCACACCTATAATCCCAGAGCTGGAGAAGCTGAAAACAGGAGCATAACTATGAGTCTGTGCTGTGTGGTAAGACCCTATACCAAATACATACATACATGAGAGAGAGAGAGACAGAGAGACAGAGAGACAGAGACAGAGAGGGAGACAGAGAGAGAGAAGAAGGGAGAGGGGGGAGAGAGAGACCTGATAGTGGGAGTGCCATGGGCCATGGCTTACATATGCCAGGCTTTGTGGCCAAGCGCAGCTCACACTGCCAGCTTCTGGATGAGGCCCAGAGACTACTGGGACTCCACACCCCAACAGGAGAATGTTGGCATCTCCGTCCTTGCTCCATCCATACATGCTGACATGACAAGATGTGCCACACTCCCAGAAGCCCAGTAGAGAAGGGTGTGCGTGCGTGCGTGTGTGTATTCCCTTAGGCCATTGGATACCTGCAACCTCAGAAGCTACCACCAGGGGGAAGATAGGTCTTTACTAGGTCCAGCTTTGTGAAACAGGGCAGTGTGCCTGCAGGGGAGCTGCTGGGGGGAGCACTGGGGAGGAGCCAGTCTCCTCCTTCCAGTAGCCACCCAAGCACAAAATGCACCTAACCCAGGAAGCCAGTTTTACTCGCTGGCCGAGGCTTAGTCATGATAGTGCAGCTGCCGCCAAGGGCCTTCGTTGTGTGACACTGTGGTCTTCCCTTATTGGATAGCTTCAGTGACAGCCCAGTGCCAGGCCCTGCCAGCAGCACACAGAGCAGACATCCCTGCCCTCCTAGAGCTGACACTCGGAGGCACAAACCTCGAGTGCCACATGGTGATGGGTGGCTGGAGCACAGTTATACAGAGAGGAATGGAGGCCGTGTGTCAGGTGGCCATGGAAGCCTCCTGGAGAAAGAACTTGTAAGCAAAGACCTTAGAATGAGGGAAAGGAGCCTTGAAGCTGTGGAGGAAAAATGTGTTCAGATGAAAGGAAGAACCAGTGTGAAGGTCCTGAGGGGACCCTGTATGGCACATTCAAAGAATCCCAGGAAGCTAGGTGTAGTGGTGCACACCTGTAATCCCCAAACTGCAGAAGCTGAGGCAGGAGGATCATTAGTGCCAGCTTGGGCTACATAGTGAGATCAAACCCAGCCTGAGCTATATAGGAGACCCTGTCTCAAAAAAAACAAAACCAAACAGATAAAGAATCCCAATAGTCTGGATCTGAGTGAGCGATGAGAAGAGCTTGAAGGAGCCAGGAGAGGAGGCAAGACCAGGGAGGCCTTGAGGGTGGATGCCACTGGGCTGCAGGGCTTCGTCTTCAGCTCAGGCTGTGGAACCCTCTATATGGGGAAGGGGTGTGGCCTGACTCAGGTGAACACAGGCTCCCTCCCAGTTCCGGTGGGGACAGACTGGGGGGAGGGGTGTTGGGTGAGCACAGAGACAGGCTGCAGGCTGCTGTGATGCTCAGAGGGGAGGAGGAAGCCCAGGTGAAGAGGGCAGCTCCTGGATCTACTGTGAAGGCAGAACCAGGACCCTTGTAGATAGACCGCTGTGGCAGGAGAGAAAGCAGCCAACCACACACTTGGTGTCCTTCCCAGGAGGGTGAATGTACAGGTGCCCAGTGGGTGACAGTCTGAGATGCTGAGACCTATGTGGATGGGGGAGGCAGCTCGACCAGGGTCTGGACTGGAGCTCAGTGATCCCTGCTGCAGCAGCAGGATGAGATACTGAGGTCTCACACAGGCCCCTGAGAGGCCCCCTCAGCTGCTTGCTCACAGCTCTCTTGAAGGCAAACACCCTGGCACTTGAAGCCAGGTGTAGTACCATACCCTGCACTTGGGAGGCTGAGGCAGGAAGATCATGAGTCCAGAGCCAGTCAGAGCAACACATCAAGCCCCGTCTCAAAAAGAACCAAGACAAAAACAAAAGTTGCAGCCTTAACCAGAGAACATAAGACTGTGTGCTGTTTTCACCAGAAAGCCAGTACAAGTATATTTAGTCAGCCTCAGATATGTAGTCATCTCCTCTTGTGCTGTTTAAGTTTGTTTTAAAAATTGTACTCATTTGAGTAAATGCATTTCCAGGGTTCCCGGCTGGTCTCAGACTCCAAGGCTCAAGCAACCTCCTACCTTAGCCTCCCAAATTCTAGGACTCCAGGTACCCCAGAACCAAATTTCCTAGCTGCAATATTTAACATAAGAATTTACTGCTACATAGAGATTTACATAACTTTATCACATAAGCTATATAATGGTGAGGGACTGGGGAGGTAGCTTCGTGGCACAAGTGCCTGCCTTGCAAGTGCAAGGTCCTGAGTTCAAACCCAGGTCCCAAAAAAATAAATAAATAAATAAAAGGTATATAATGGTAAGACTGGGTGTGGTGGCGTGTGCCTGTAATACCAGCTCTTCGGAGGCTGTAAACAGGCAGATCACTATGAGTCCGATCTAGTAGTGAGATCATGAACACTCTGGAGACCCCTAAAATATATTTTAAAAAGAAAGAAAAAAGAACATACATAATGGTGAAAAAAATTATTCCACTTTCCCATTGGACAAAGCACTTTGACTCTAACATTTCACCTTCTTCCACCACGCCACCTTCCCAGTCACTGACCCAGTTTGCAGAGCACAGCGCCTGCACTGCTCCAGAGTTCTGATGACTCAGCCCTTCAGAAGTTCCCCCATACAGGACCCATTCACACATTTGGGCAGCCAGCTGCTCAGTCAGGCCGCTGTGAATTATATTATGTACAGGTTGGGCTGTGGCCTGGGCAAAGTGCCAACCTCAACTCATGAGGCCCTGGGTGTCATCCTAGCTCTGCAAAAAATATCTGTGGTATTTGTGCTATTCATGAGGAGCCATACTTGTCTTTTTTTTCCACCCACCTCCTCTTCTTGAAGACCTTTGTACATCAATACCCACACCCATACCCACACCGCAGCTTGACACTTTTTCAAACCAGAGCCTCATTCTTTTATTTTTCCCTTGTGGTGCTAAGGATGGAACCCTCCTTGTATTTACCAGACAAGCATTTGCTCTGCCACTGATACTCAGGCCTGAGTCTTAGTCTTTTTTCCTGTTTTTTTTTTTTTTTTTTTTTTTTTTTTTTTTTTTTTTTTTTTTTTTTTTTGAGTCAGGGTCTCACTATGCAGTTCAGGCTGGCCTTGAGCTCACTTTGTAGCCCAGGCGGGCCTTGAACTTACAGCAATCCTCCTGCCTCAGCTTCCCGAGTGGTGACATTTCAGGGGGTGCTACCACATCCAGCCTCCACTCTTATTTTTTTGTAAGCACTTGGCCTCCTGTGTGAAGATCACAGGAGAAGAGGTACCCTAGCCCCCTACTTCTCTCTTCAGCTTAAGCCTCCATCAGTGGAGGAGAAAAAATGAGAACATTGTTGAGGGAAACTATGTATGTGTGATACACAGTAGAACTTGAGCCCAGGAACTTACTGAGCTGTATCCCCAGTCCTAATCATTTATTTACTTAAAGTTTTGTCTCAGTTACTTTTCTTGCTGGGACAAAATACCTGACACACAAAATTAAGGAAGGAAAGGTTTATTTAGCTCACAGTTAGTGGAGGTTTCAGTCCATACTTAGCTGGCTCCAAGGCAGAGTAGCACATGGCAGAGCACAGCCACTCATGGCGACAGAAAACAGCAAAGAGCAAAGGGAAGAGCAGCATCTGAGGCAGCTAGCAAGCCTGTCTCCCTTACATTGTTTTCAGGCTGTCTGCTCTAGGTCGGGTATAGCACTCACACCCATAGTCCTGGCACTGGATCATGAATTAATCACAAACTCTAGAAGTTGCCCCAGTGAGGGTATGAGGTTTTGTTGGGACAGTAGGACACAAACCATAACAAGTTTTGAGACACAATCTCCCTAATTGCCCAGGTTTGAACTTGTGATCCTCTTGCTTCAGTTTCTCAGAGTGCAGGGATTACAGGCTTGCAGCAGGAAGCCTGCTTTGCTAAAGAATTGTATCCTTCAGCCATAGAGGGCCTTTATACAGGATGGACACAAAGTCACCCAGCAATGTAATCTTTTTGTTTGCTCCTTGGGGTTAGCCCAGACATTCACCCATGGTAACTGTGTATTTTATCACTAAGCCACAGCTCTACCACCCCCCACATCTTTTTATTCAAGATAGGTTCTCACCACATTGCCCAGGCTGATCATGAACTCCTAGGTTCAACTGATCCTCAGCCTGCAGAGCATAGGACCTAGGACTATAGGCATGTCCTTCTGTACCCAAGCATGCAGTGCAATCTTTTGGGACCAGGGTCACATATATGGCCCATAACTGACCAAAACATCATCAGATAACACTTAACTGTGTGAGAGTTTGTGTAATTGTACCTTGCTTGATTACAGAATAATTCCAAAGGGGACACAAAGAACAGGTCATAGCAGTGGCCTCTGGGAAGGGGAGCTGGCCAGTGGAGGTTGTACAAAAACAGTTCCTGGCTGGGCATGGTGGTGAACACCTATAATCCTAGCTGGGGAGGCTGAGGCAGGAGGATAGCTGTGAGTTCAAGGCCAAGCTGCACTGCATGGGAAGACCCTGTCTCAAAAACAAAGCAAAGGTGGTTCCATAGTGAAGAGTTCATTCCCTAGTTTCGTTTGTTAGCTTTGGTTTTTGAGACACGGTCTCTGTGCAGCTCAAGCTGGCATTAAGCTCACTTTGTATCCTAGGCTGGTCTGAACTCCCAGAAATCCTCTTGCTTCAGCCACCTGAGTGCTGAGATTACAGGGATGTCTCCTCACACTTAGCAATCCCTAGTGTTGGGGAAAAAAAAGACAGATTAATATTTCATCTGTAAAACATCATAATAAGAACTCTAACTACTAAGTAGGAAATTACTGTAATTAAATCAAGTAAGAGCTGGGCACGGTGGTGTACCCCCATAATCCCAACACTCAGGAGGCTGACAGAGGAGAATCACAGTTAGCTCATGGCCAGCTGGAACTACATAGTGAGACCTTATCCACAAAGACAGCAAGAAAACAAACCCTCCTGACGTGTTTATTTCTGTTCATGCCTGACCAGGGCTGTGCAGATTTGGTCCTGCACAAGGACACTGCATCTGAAGGCTCCATTTACAACAGAGACATTGTAAATCTTTACATTTGTTTCACGTGCTCTCTGGCTCTCCAACAAAACAATTTGGAAAATTGTTTACAAAGTAGTCTAAGCTGAGGGGGGGCGCTGGTGGTAGCTGTGGGCCTAGCCTCACAGCCTTTGTGCACCCTGAATATTCACGCTTCAGTGGCCCCACTGGGTGACATAATATTTGCAGACATGAACCCACCTGCTCCCCCACCCACCCATTCTCCCCAGTGCCAACGTTGTGGGAGTATACACACTGCTGACCCCTCTTCTCCTTCCAGAACATCGACACCCTAGAGCGTGTGGCCGGCCTGGAGCCCGAGGACCTTGTGGAGGCCCACGGCACCTTCTACACGTCACACTGCACCAGCCAGCTCTGCCGACGCGAGTACACGCTGGACTGGATGAAAGGTGAGGCTGGGGTCACCCAGGAGTTCAGGCTGAGTGTTCATGTGGTGGCCCCCACTCTGGCCTGCTCAGCTTGCAGGCATTTTTCCCCCAGGGGGCAGGTTTACAAGGGACTCAGCCAAGGGCCTTCACACTAAGATACATCCCAGACTTCTTTTTTTTTCAATCTCTGAAAGGGAGTCTCATTAAGTCACTCAGTTGCTCAGGCTGAGCTCACACTGGTGATCGTCCTGCCTCATCCCCCTTGAGTGTTGGGATTACAGATGTGACCCCTCAGCCAGCTTGCCATGCGTGTCAGCGTCACACGATATTCTGCCACACACAGATGGGCACTGAGTGTTCTCCAAGAGCATGAGACCCAAGTTATGTGTCCCCTTTTCAGATGCCTGACCCTAGGTTACAGCAAAGGTCCACAGAGGCAAATACAGCAATATTCTAAGAAGCACACCACTGCCCCATAGAGCTTTGAGGCTAGGGAAACCTTCCACATCTGCACTGCCCTCTGCATCAGCCCCTCCCTACATGTAGCCATTGGCCACTTGTGGCATGTACTGGGCATGGCAGCACACACATGTTGTCTCAGCTACTTAGGAACCTGAGGCAGGAAGATGACAAATTTGAGGCCACAGGCCCAGGCATCTTAGTGAGACCCTGTGTGAACACAGAAAACAGAGGTCCATCACTGTTGCCCAGGACTGGGGCAGAAAGGAAGGAAAAAAGGGAGGGAAGGAGGAAGGGAGGGAAAGGGCTAATGTGACTGAGGAACTGGATTTATTTATATTTTTTATTTCAATACAGGAGGTTGAACCCAGAGCCTTCACTCTGAGCTATAACCCCAATATCCCCAGACCTTTTTTTTTTTTTTTTTTTTTTTGTCTTTTTGAGACAGGGTTTCACTATGCAGTTCAGGCTGGCCTTGAGCTCACTTTTGTAGCCCAGGCTGGTCTCGAACTCCTACCAATCCTCCTGCCTCAGCCTCCTGAGTGCTGGGATTACAGGCGTGCGCCACCACGCCCGGTAGTTAGACCTTCTATTTTTTGAGAGAGGGTCTCACTAAGTAACTCAGTTGCCCAGACTGTGTTCCAACTTTGGGTCTTCCTACCTCAGTCTGCCTCAGAGGTGGAATTACATGTGTACTGCTAGACCTAGCTGATTTCCTTGAATTTTTGTTCATTTAAATTATGCAAGTCATGGGGCCTGGCGGGATGGCTCAGTGGTCTAGAGCGCCAGCTTGGGAAGGCTTGGGTGGCTGCAGGGACCTCGGTTCGATCCCCGGCACCGCATGCTGCGCCGGCCCTGCCCTCGAGGCGGGCTGAGCTGGCCATAAAAATAAATAAACAAATGAACAAACGGAGGTTCTGAAACAAGAAAATAAATAAATAAATCATTAAAATAAAATAAAAAAATAAATTAAAAAAAAATTATACAAGTCACATGCGGCTTTGGCTGCCACACTGAACAATGCAAGAGGCATTGAACAAGGCACAGTCAGGGGCATAAAGTTCGTCGTAGGCATGGTTAGGGACCTGGGTGGGGGCTAAAGCGAGACTCCAAGGCTTACTGGAGTTGCTGTCCTTGTGCCTGTAAGGACAGTGTCCTAAAGAAACAATCTGCCAGCCTGCACCACTAGAGAGCCCGCCTCTGCCAGCGTGCGCTGTGTAAGGAGCCCCATCTCACCCCAGAGCCCTCTCCAGCCCTCTTTATGCTGCCTGAACAAAGCCTCTGGTGTCCACATGGGCTCAGGACAGTGATGGCATCTGTAGTGAGGCCTGGGGAGGGTGGCCTTTCTGACTGCATGCCAGCTGACTACCCCTGGGCTGACGATTCATGGATAGCCCATCTGCATGCAGCTGAGGTGACATACAATGCTATCATCCCATTATGTCCCACTGCAGAGACACCCACAAAGTAGCCTGTTGTCCATGCAGAAGTTCCCTAATGGCAGCTTTGGCCGCCGTGCTTCATAGATGAGGGCTGAGAAGCACAAGGGCCCCTTGGGTGCCTGTGCTCCAGCTCTGTCCACTTCCAGGCTCCCTCATCCACCAACAGTGAGGGAGGCAGTGGCACAGGATGAGAGTGGGAAACAGCTGGGCCAAAGGTTCTGTCCCCATCCCAGGGGACATCCCCATCTGCTTATCTTGCCTTCCCTGCTGCCATCAAGCTACCAGAAGAGCTTGACTCCCAGGGCCCTAAGGAGCAGGGCTTGGAACCCAGGCACACCTGCTCCAGGCAGGCAGCTGCTTCCATGTCCTTTTTTTTTTTTTTTTTTTTTTTTTTTTTTTCAAATCAAGGTCTTTCTGTGTAGTTCCGCCAGGCCTTGAACTTACTATATAGCCCAGGCTGACCTCAAACTCTCAGTGATCCTCCTGTCTCAGCCTCCCAAAGTGTTGGGATTACAGGTATGCATCACCGTGCCCAACTTCTGTGTTCACTTTTTCATTTAAAATAGCTGTAGCTGTGCAGCGGGGCATACACCTGCGATCCCAGCACTTGGGAGGCTGAAGCAGGAGGATCACAAGTTCAAGGCCCATCTGAGCAATGTAGCAAAACTGTCTCCAGATAAACAATAGAAAGAGCTGGGGATGAGGCTCCATGTAGAGGCTCTGGTCTCAATCCCCTGTCCCTCAGAAGGGAGGGAGGAACAGAGCAACTGCAGGAGGTTCCCTCAGTGGCTGGGTGTTATGCTGGCAGTGGGGGAAGGGAGGAGGGGACTGCAGCCCCAGCCCAGCCTCACTCCCCTTTTCCCTTGCCCATGCCAGAGAAGCTCTTCTCAGAGGTGACCCCCAAGTGCGAGAAATGTCAGAGTGTGGTGAAGCCTGGTGAGCCTTGGGGCCAGGAACCAGCTGGGTGGACTTGGGCTGGGGTCCCCTCCCCCTTCTCTCCGCTCCCAAAAGCCACAATCCTACCCTGTCAGGACTGGTGTGCTGGCATGCTTGCCAGCCTGAGGAGAGTGGGTCCTGTCCTTCTGGCTGGCCCCCTTTGTCCCTGTGACACTGTCTCCTCTGACTCTGGGTCCATCCATCCTTCCATCCGTCTCTGCCTCCACCTCAGACATCATCTTTTTTGGGGAGAACCTCCCGGCCCGGTTCTTCTCCTGTCTGCAGTCAGTAAGTGATCCCCACCTCACCACAGTCCTGGGGGAGGTCACACCCACCCCTGGGGGGGGCTGGGCAGAGGTGCAGGGCTCTCACTGGCCACTGCCCCACAGGACTTCCGGAAGGTGGACCTCCTCATCATCATGGGCACCTCGCTGCAGGTGCAGCCCTTCGCCTCTCTCATTGGCAAGTAGGTTGGGGTCAGGGCTGTCAGGGCAGCAGGGGCCAGGAGGCCAGGACAGATCCTGACCCCCCAGGTTACCTCCTCCAGGGCACCACTCTCCACCCCACGCCTGCTCATCAACAAGGAGAAGACAGGTCAGGTGAGTCACCAGGGCCACTGCTCCTACCCTGTCCTCCCAGAGAGCTCCCAACTGGGGAAGAATGGCCTTCAGATTCCCCAGTTCAGACCCTGGGATCTGACAAGACAAGATGAAGGGTAGGTCCTAAGCTACGCTGACTCAAGGCCTCTGCTCACTTAGGATCCTTTTGAACAAGTGATAGGATCCCAACTCCAACCTGCTAAAGCCCAGTGTCGTGTTCTCTAGGACCGCAAACCAGGGCAGGGGACAGGGCACAGAGGGTGCAGGATCCCCCCCAATTTTGGGAGCCACTGCCGCCTTCTGGCTGCCACAGGGCAGCCCCCCTCTAAGTCAGTGCTCTCTGCTGAACTTCAGGGAGAAGCCCCCAGGGAAGTGGGGTCCCCTGACAGGAAAACAGGGCCCAGATGCCAGGCAGGCACTCATTCCATGGGCCACACAGTGTTCCATTTGACAGCTGTCCCTTCATAACAGAGGAGACCGTTTCCACGATACCTTCAGATACATCAAGCCAAGAATGCTCAAGTCCTTAACATGAACAAAAGTATCTGCGTATCACCTACACGCACCTGCCCATATATTTTAAGTCTTTCCTATATCACTATCATACCTAATACAGTCTCAATGCTGTGTAGATAGTGGTGCAATGCCTACGGCAATACCCTGTCTCAGAAACCAAAGCTCAGTTAATCAAAGGCTGGCAATGTAGTTCAGTGAAGATTCTGGGTTGGATCCCCAGTACTGGAAAAATAAAAAATAGAATATGGGGACTGGGGAGATAGCTCTGTGGCACAAGTGCCTGACTGGCTAGTGCAAGATCATGAGTTTGAACCCTGGTCTCGGGGAAAAAAAAACCAGATGGCTTTGCCAAGCATGGTGGCCAACCTAGGCTACAAAAGTGAGCTCGAGGCCAGCCTGCACTGCATAGCAAGACCCTGTCTTAAAAAGACAAAAAAAAAAAATTTATATATATATATATATATATATATATATATATATATATATATATATATGCTAAATATAAAGACATGATATTTTTGAACTTTTTGTTCTTGTTTTTATTTTGGAGATGTAGCCAGGCTGGCCTGACACTTGTGGCAGTCTTCCAGCTTCAGCCTCCTGAGTGTTTGGATTATCAATGAAGCAGTGCAGAGTTGTAATTCCAGCACTGAGGAGGCTGAGGCAAGACAGTCACCATGAATTGGAGGCCAGTGTGGGCCACACACTAAATTCGAGGCCAGTGTAAACTACATAGTAAGACCCTATCTTAAAAGAAAAAAAAATTGTTTACCTCAATTTGAATCTGTAGGTGCAGAACCAGTTCAATGGAGAGCCCTCTTACACAGTTTGTTTTAATTCACTGACACAACTATCATATTGGGTGGGTGGTTTTCATGACCATCTCCATTATACAGATAAACAGAGGCACAGACAGGCCCAGCAGGGACCTAGGCAAAGTCCCAAAGCTGGGATATAGACCCAGGCCACCTGGCTGCAGGCTAGTGCTCTTAGCTCTCCCCTCTCCTGCAGACGGACCCCTTCCTGGGAATGATGATGGGCCTGGGAGGAGGCATGGACTTTGACTCCAAGAAGGCCTACAGGTGAGGCTGACCTGGGCTGGGCTGCAGCTGGGAGGGGGCGCAGGGAGCCGGAGCTCTGACTCTCCTGCCCACACCACAGGGACGTGGCCTGGCTCGGTGACTGTGACCAGGGCTGCCTGGCCCTCGCTGACCTCCTTGGATGGAAGGTGAGGCGTTAGGTGACCCCAGCCCATCCTGAGCCCAGATACTGGGCCCCACACTTCCCCAGGGGTCTACCGTAACCTCTGACTTCTGTTAACTTTGCCCCTGCAGAAGGAGCTGGAGGACCTGGTCCGGAAGGAGCATGCCAGCATAGATGCCCAATCCGGGTCGAGCACTCCCAACCCCACTGCCACAGCCTCCCCTGGGAAGTCCCCACCTCCTGCCAAGGCTGAAGCCAGGACCGCAAAGGAGGAGAAGCCCCAGTGACTGCACACCTCCCTGGCAGGACACCCAGCTGCTCTAGGAAAGTGGAGCCCCAACCCCCACCAGCCCCCTCTAACCTGGAGCCCCTGTCTGAAGAGCTTGGTCCATTCCTTCGGGCTCTTAACCACTCCCTCCTGATGTGGGGACCCCAGCTGCTCCCCACAGATCTCCAGCAAGTCCATAACATCCCCTAGGGGCCAAGGCCGGAGCAGCCTGTCTCTAACAGCCCCATCTCTAACCACCACCCCAGGGGTAAGAAGCAACCTCTCTTAATCTCTAACTGCTCCCAGGGTCATCCCAAGACCCTGTCTCAGGACAGGAACTAAGGTCCCTCTACTGTCTCTACTGTTCCCAGGGGCCTGTGGCTGAATAATCCAAATCTAACCTACCCCAGATGGGGTGTCGGCCCACCAAGTACAACACCCCATGGGTGTGGGCAGCGTTCTGAGCCTGAAGGGCTCCCGAGGCTCTGCCACCAACACCCAAGATGGGTGCTGGGCCTCTTTCCCTTGGGACCCACTTCTCCTGTGAGGTGGGCAGAAGACTTTACCTATTGGAGATAAATTAAAAACCAAAAACCAACTAACCCTTGTCTGTCTGGCCTCTTTGTTCCTTTCTTGGGCATCTGGAGCAGCAGGGGGGTGGAGGTGAAGTCCTGGAACCCCAGAAGCAGACTATCTCCAGGCTCTTAGGAGCAACAGAAAGGGGTACTGAAAGGGGCTCACAGCCTTCAGGCCAGCCTGCACCCCGGAAAGAGGGAGGAGGGTTCCTTTCTGATGCCCCCAGCCCCGCCTCTTCCCCCTCCCTGCTCAGCTTCCTCTCTTGAGAACACTTTCACTTCCTGTTGCTCCGGGCCTCCCCATGGGAACAGGTAGGGCCCCTAGGGACCCAGCATCTGGCACCTTCGCCCCCAGTTGCCACCCTCTGGTACCTGGCAGCTGCTCCCATCCAGCTCAGCCCAGCACCACTCACATGCTCTTCCCCCTCCCCTGGGCCTTGGGTGGGCATCTGCCTCCTTGCCTGCCACCCTTTCCTTCCTGCTATCCCTGCTCTCTTCCTTCCAATACCCTGGGTGATGAGGCAGTGGGCTGATGCATTTGTCTGCAACCCTCTCAAAAGAAGAAAAAAAAAGTCCTGGTTGCCACCTGCCCCAGGGTACTGGCACCTCCCTGCAGGCCCGTGCTCAGGATGTACAGAGGAATTCATTCTTTTTGGCCAGAGCCAGGGCTCCTATTGCTGAGACTGCTGTGGGCAGGGAAGGTACTTAGAGTGATTGTCCCAGACTCTGTGCCTGGCTCAGAATTAGGGCCTGATGGATGGACAGATGGACAGAGGAACAGATGAGTGGGAGAGCGAGTAGGAGAGCAGGAGGCAGACATTCACAGCACAAGCCAGGCAGCAACATACAGACGTCTGGTCCCTAGGAAATTCCTCCAACTTTTCTGTATGTTTGTAAATTTTTGTAAGACAAAGTGGAAAGAAAATATTCTGGTCGCCTGCCTGCCTGCCTGCTGTGGCCAGGGAAGGGGAGAGCAGGGCATGTTGCTCAAGGTGGGCAGATGTATGATGTGCCTCCCGTGGGCCAGGGTTTTCCAGGCTCTGGATTTAGCAAGGAGTATTACTGAGCTATTGCACATTTGTGTGAATTTTGTGGCCATGAAAACCTTGGAATGTTCCTGATCCCTCTGCAAACAGCTGCTGTTATGAGCCCCTTTCCCCGACCTAAGACGTCACCAGCCTTTCTCTTGGTGGTAACCCAGTGCCAGCATCTGGAGACTAAAGCCCCAGCACAGCCACCTTCCACCAGGGCCTGTTCTGTTGCTCAAGGTTGTAAATATTCTGCATCTTAGCCCAGGACTGGGGCAGCCTTGAACCTTATCTTCCTCTCTGCCTGAGGCCAGACCATGGCTCACCAGCTTCCGGCACCCTGAAGATGGCCTCGCCAGGGGACACTGCCTCTGCAGGCCCCAGTGAGGGGCAGAGGTGAGAGCTACTGGGGCACAATGAGCAACCCATATCCTCCTGGCCCAGAAGGACCCTGAGCCCCACCTCTGACTGTCCCCGGGCAGCCCCATTAGCACTGTGTTCAACTGCCTGTTTCTAATCCTAACCTCCTACACCCTGCACATCCCAGGCTGGTCCTACCACAGACTAATGGAGCAGGTGAGATCCCCCTGGGGGTCCTCACCACCCCAGAGCCACTTCTTCGCCTTTGGAGGACGTGGGGAGTATGGCAGGTCCCAGAGCTCAATGCCCGGGATGCAGAGGCTCTTATGATGCAGTGGCCACTGGGGGTGAGTACTCCCAGCCAGGGACCTGTCCTGCCCCTCCTAGGATATCCTGGGTCAGCCAGAAGCATTTTGGGTTGCTAGTGACAATGACAGCACAAGTTAGGCAAGTCAAAAAAGTTACACATTGATCCAAAAGACAGAAAAATAAAGAAGTAAAAGTTTTAGGGAGAGAGGGCTGGGGAGATAGCTCTGTGGCACAAGTGCCTGCCTGGCAAGTGTAAGGTCCTGAGTTTGAACCCAGTCCCACCAAAAAAAAAAAAAAAAAAAAAAAAGTTTTAGGGAGGGATAGATCCTAAGGGTCAAACTTTTTTTTTTTTTGCTATTTTGTTTTTTGGTACCAGGAATCGAACTCTGGGCCTTGCACTTGATAGACGGGTGCTGCACCACTGAGCTACATCCCCAGCCCAAGGGCCAAATATCTTATGGATCTCTCTTCATCCAGTTTCTTGGTTTTGCTTTCAAAGGTGGGGGAACTCTAGATGTTTGGGGCTGTGATAAATGTCCATCCCACAGTGGCTTAACGACTAGGCATGGATCTTTCTAATGCAGCCAGAAAGGCAGCTGCCAACCTGACTTCAGCTGCTCCACAATTCCTGGGACTTCCCTCATGGTGACTGAGGGACTGTCCCAGGGCTGTCACATGTATATTCTGGGCAGGAAGCCAGGACACACCAGCTGTATCTATTTCATTAACCAAGAAAAGCTCAGGCTGTGCCAACGGAACGTATGGCCAGGGCTCCAGGAGCAGGGTTTTTAAAAGCACTGCGTAATACACATGCACAGGTGAGAAAACGGCTTTCCTTACTCATTGCATACAGCTCAGCACATTAACCTTTTTTTTTTTTTTGGACCAGATATTAAACTCGGGACCTTGTGCTTGCTATGCAGGTGCTTATGCTGCTGAGCTATCTCCCTTTCTTTGTCTTCAGGCTGGCCTTCAGCTCATTTTGTAGCCCAGGCTGGCCTCAAACTCACCATTTTCCTACCTCAGCCTCCCGAGTGCTGGCATTACAGGCATGTGACAACCATGCCTGGCTAGCCACGTAATCCTTGAACAAGGACTTTCCCAAGGAATGTGGGATTGATTTGGAAAGGATAACTAACAGGTTACCACAGCTTCCTCCCTGGGAGGGCACTGTCCCTGTTAAGGTATAATGGCTGTCCCGAGCTTGGGGCTCTTTCCCATCTGTTTAGCAGCCTTAGTGCAAAAAAGAGGCTGCTTGGAGCAGGGATGTGGCTCATTAGTAATGTGCCTGTCTATAGCATATACAAGGCCCTGGGTTCCAACCCAGCCCTGCCAACAGAAAGAAAAGCTGCTAAGGTGCATGCAGCATCCTGGTGCCAGTGCTGCACAGACCCAACCTGTAGGCTTAGAAACCTCAGTCCCACCCCGTGGACTGAATGCAGGGGGTTTTCCTAACAGGAAATGGGTGCCAGGCAGGCAAAAATAAACACGCGCATACATCTCCCTCAAACTGACCTTTACGTTTACCTGCTAGAGTTTCCTGGTTACAGGCCCTGATTCTAGCCAGGCCCTGGTACTGAGGACCTCACCTGGAGAAATCAACATCTATCAGATCCAGAAGTTTCCTGGAGGTGAGGCCCCTACTCTAGGCTTTTTTTCTGTTCCACATCAAGCATACCATCAAGAAGTGTTAGCTTTACTTCTAAATTACCTCCTGGTTTTTCTTTTTTTAAGACAGGGTTTCACTATGTAGTTCAGGCTGGCTTTGAATTCACTTTATAGCCCAAGCTGGAATCAAACTCACAGTCATTCTCCTGCCTCAGCCTCCCATGCACCACCATGTCTGGCTTATCCTTTTTTTTTTTTTTTTTTTCCAGCACAGCAACCAGGTGGTGTGTACACCTGGGTCAAACCCTGCAAAGGGCAGGTCACCTCCTTAAACAAAAATTCAAGCTCAGAATGACCTAGAAGATGCTGTGTGGCATAGCCCTGCCACCGCTTCATCTCCTGCCCTATTGCCTCTGTCCCAGTACAAGTTCTCTGTTCACTGACTGTGCTAAGTATGGGCCGGCTGTAGGGCCCTGGCTTCTGCCCTGCCTGCAGGAATCCTCTTCCTCAAGTAGCTGATTAACCTTCCTTGACCACCACTGTTTGGATAACCCCTATTCATTTTTATTCCTTTTCATTAGAAGCACTATACACAATATACATATATCTGTATATGTATCTGTTTGTGTCTGCCCTGACTAAAAGGGAAAGAAAGGCAGTGAATTTGCCTCCTAGTGGACAGTTGTATCTTCAAATGTCTGGTGATAATTGGGTATTCAATCAATAGCTGTTTTAACTGGGTATGGCAGTGCCTGCTTGTAATCCCAGCACTCTGGGAGGCCAAGACAGGAGGATTCCAAGTTAAAAGCCCAGGCTGGGAAACTTAGTGACTTAAAGAGATCCTGTCTCAAAATTAAAAAAAAAAAAAAAAGGCTAGGAATGTAGCTCAGTGTGGTGGTCCTTGGTTCAATCTCCAGGACCTAAATAAATAAGTAAATATCTAACAAATCTTACCTGGTTAGCCGGGTGTGGTGACACACACCTATAATCCCAGCACTTGGGAGGCTGAGGCCGGAGGATCAGTGTGAGTTCAAGACCAGCCTGGGCTACAAAAGTAAGTTCAACACCAGTTTGAACTGCATGGAGAGACCCTATCTAAAAAAAAAAGGGGGGGGGGCTGGGAAGATAGCTCTGTGGCACAAGTGCCTGCCTGACAAATGTAAGGTTGTGAGTTTGAACCCCAGTCCCGCCAAAAATAAATAAATAAATAGATAGATAAATAAATAAATAATTTTTTTTTAAGAGTCCTATCTGGGGGCCTGGCAGGATGGCTCAGTGGTCTAAAGCAGCTGCAGGCAGCTTCAGGGACCGCGGTTCGATCCCCAGCACCACATGCTGTGCCAGCCCTGCCCTCGGGGCAGGCTGAGCCGGCCATAAAAATAAATAAACAAAGAAAGAAAAGTTCTGAAGCAAACAAACAAAAAAAGTCCTATCTGGTGGCATAATTGGGATCCAAGAATCAGGATGAGGAAGAGATGAGGACTCTGGGGGTTAGAAAGTTCTCTGCTGTGAAGGTCCTTTTGAGGGATTTCAGGAATGGTAGAGAGCCCCATGGCAGAGAAGGCTGGCACCCACCCTCAAGTTTACTTTGCCCTCCCTCCTTGCCTCCTTGCCCCAGGTGTGTCCTTGGGATCCTCCAACCTCTGCATGCCAGACCTGCCCCACCTCCTGGCCTTCCTATCAGCCAGCAGGTACAGGTTGCCCACCAAAGGATGAGGTAGACCCTTCCCCAAGATGCCCATCTACAGTGTGGGTCCCCTTCTGTCTTCCCCAGGGATGTTCTACCCAGAACACTGCTCCTGCCGCCTCCCACTATGGTGCCTGGAGACAAACACTCAGGTGAGGCACAGCTCTTGAGAGAAAGGTTTCCCTAGGCCTGGCAATGAGATTGGACATGAGGGACCTCGCTACTGGGTTTAAGGGAAGGCAGGCTGGGGACCAGGAGGGAGGAGGGAATGGGAGCCTGAACTCCTTGGTCCTTAGGGTGAGACAGTTGGAGGAGGGAGTTGGAGGCATTCAGCTCCTGGGCCTGAGTGAGGAAGGCTGGGAACTGCACCTCCTGGTAGCCTGAAAAGACCAGGGTTAGCTCTCAGCCCCCTGGGCTTCTGCTGGCCCCCAGGTCCTCTGCAGGCTGACAGGGCCCAATCTGATACCTCAGGGAAGGCCCTCTCTGTGGTGAACCAGCTCTACCTGCACACCCATGGAGGCTGGGGGCTGGAGCGGAGCCCGGAGGAGACAACCCAGGACCGCAGTCAAGGTGAGCAGGCACGCGTGGGCGCCTGAGGACAGGGTAGCCACTCCAGGCTCCCACACCGCACCCTCCTCCAGTCCGCAGGAACCCCTCACCGCACCGGGTCTCCTGGGTAGAAGACCCGCCTAGCTCTCGAGTACACGAGCCTCAGCCCACTCTGGCCAGTCTGGTGGAGAAGGAGGAGCAGCAGGGGTACCAGGATAGCTACAAGGATGAAGAGGAAGACTCTGAGGATGAGCTCACCGTTCATGTCCGCACTCTGGCCAGGGCTCGGAGCAGCTATGTGGCCAGGCAGTACCGCGCCCTCCGGGCACACCTCGCCTCAGATTTCAGGGGCCCCAACAAGCCTGGGGACCCGGCCACAGAGCTGCTGCAGGATGTACGGCACTTCCTTACGGACCTGCAGGAGTACTTGGCAAAGGACCCGGACGTGAGATCTGTCTTTGGGAGCAGGCGGCCTGGGGCTCCCCTGAAAGACAAGGATCTTGGTAATGGGGGAGACTAGAAGGGATCCCTCGCTTAGGGGTGCCGCCGCCTGGCCCCCGCACGGGCGTACACACCCGGTGTCTCTCCCACTCGCATGCCCTTTCCAACTTAGAGCAGCGCTCACTGGCCTCGCGTGCTTGTGTGCTTTGATTGCAGAACCTGGGACTCCAAGCGCACGATGGCGCTTCTGCCTACACTAGCGGGGGGCCAGGGTGGGTCAGCTTGGCGGCCCCGCCCTCACCCAGCCCCCACCCTGCACCCTGCACCCTGCATCCCGCACCCACAGGCCCAGCGGTGGAGGCGGCTGTGTACCGCGCGGTCCTCGCGCCCCTCAAGCCTGCTTTGTGGACGCGACTGCGCACGCTCCGCGCCCAGGACCTGCGCCGATTGCGGCGACGACAAATCGCCCTGCGGGCCGAAGCGGGACCTGAGGGACAGAGCCTCGCCCCTGCCCTGCGGAGCCGCATCCACGCGCGCCTGGAGCACCTGCACGCCGCCTGCTCGCCGCGCCGCAAGGTGGCGCTGCTGCTGGCGGCGTGCAGTGACGTCTATGCGGGCTTGGCCGGAGACGAGAAGCAGGGTAGGGAACCGGTGGGCAGGAGCGGGGAGGAGGAAGGGGAGGGGTGGGGAGAAGGGAATGGGCAGGAGGGGCGGGGGAAGGTAGCCCGAGCATGTAGGTTCCTGCGCATGCAAGGCGTCGAGTGAGTGGGAAGCACGCGGGGTGGCAGGCGCCTACTGGGACCTGGGAACCCGACGGAGGCGATTGCTCGCCGAACCACCTCGGGACCTGACCTCCGGCTTCCCCAGAGCCCCTGGGGGCCGACGCCTTCCTGCCCGCGCTGACTGAGGAGCTGATCTGGAGTCCACACATCGCGGAGACGCAGCTAGACGTGGAGTTTCTTATGGAACTCTTGGATCCGGAGGAGCTCCGGGGAGAAGGTGAGGTGGCATTTCCATCCGGGCCGCAGGAGGACAGGAGAGCAAGCCCGCAGGGGCACTCCAGGTAACTAGGGACTGTCCTTCTCGCCCTAGCCGGGTACTACCTGACCACGTGGTTTGGGGCACTGCACCACATTGCCCACTACCAGCCCGAAACAGGTCGCGCGCCCCAGGGACTCAGTTCAGAGGCCAGGGCCTCCCTGCGCCAGTGGCACCGCCGGCGGACTCTGCACGGAGAAAACCGTCCAGAAGCCCAGGTGACTGCCCATCTGGGATGCCTGTGGCAGGGAGAGTGGGACCTGTCACCTTCTGACTCAGCCTTCCGCCTCCTTCCACAGGCCCAACTGTCTTTTGAGGAGCCGTGGGCTGTAGGGACAGTGAACAAGCCTGTTGATTAGGGATCTCAGACCCTCTGTTCCTCAAGCAAGATGTGGGAGGCACCTAGGTGGGCATGTGCTTTAGGGGCAGCAGTAAAGAAGGGGCCCAGGAAAAGGGACCTTTGCCCAGGCTGTCTGCTGCCTGGCATGACCTTCCCTAATATCCAGTGTCCCTTGACGACCTGTCAGGTCCCCATGCAGATGTGACCTCAGTGAAGTTCTCCCAGGCGCCCCTGTCTAAAATGCAGCCGTTCTCACCTGGTTATCCCTGTAGTAGTAGAATCATGCACCTCCAAAAATGTCCACATTATCATCCCCATAATCTGTGCTAAAGCAGGCTTTATGGGGATTTTAAGGTCTAGATTGAGGTTACCCTATATTCTGGTGGCCCTCTGCAGCCACAGGGGTCCTTAGAAGAGGCAAGAGGGTCAGTGCTGGAGAAAGAAGATCGATATAGCCAAGCAAAAAATGCAAACATTCTAGAAGCAGAAAAAGACAAGAAATGGATTCCCCTGAAACCAACAGGAGGAACCACATACCTTTGATTTAAGACACCTACCACCCTTTTAGGACTTCTGACCTCCAAAGCTGTAAGATAATAAAACTGTGGTTTTTAAACTGCTAAGATTGTGGCAATTCATTACTGTTTCTTTATTTTTTTTTCTTTTCAAGACAGGGTTTCTCTATGCAGTTCAGGCAGGCCTTGAACTCACTTTGTAGCCAAGGCTGCCTTGAACTCCCAGAAGTCTCCTGCCAGCCTCCCAAGTACTGAGATATCCTATGTGCTCCACCAAACCTGGCCAGGCAATCTGTTGCTTCAGTGATAAAACAAATACTCTCTTTGCTGTAATTTTTTTGAAACATACTGTGTTATGTATTTATTGTGTTTGTTGTCCACAGTCCTTTCTGCTTAGGATGGCACTTTTCAATAAAAATGCAATGACATATATATATATATATATATATATATATATATATATGTATGTATTCTAGAAACTGCATTTAAAAACCAGACTAGGGAAAAAAAAAAAAAAAAGACTGGAAAAAAAAAAAGACTGGGGTGTAACTCAGCTGAAGAGTGCTTAGCATATTGAGTTCCATCCCTAGAAGTAGAGAACATGCCCATACACCTATCAAGAAACCTTTAAATTAAATTAAGTTTAATAATTTATTTAACTCAACACGTCCACATATATCACTTACATATAATCAGTATTTTTATTTTTTATTTATTTTTATCATGATTTAATACTTTTATTATTTAAATTTAACAGTGGTTATATTGCATATTTTCATCATCAGATCAGTTTTTTTATTTTTTTCTTGTTTCGGAACCTTTGTTTGTTTGTTTATTTATTTTTATGGCAGGCTCAGCCTGCCCTGAGGGCAGGGCTGGCACAGTATGTGGTGGTGGGGATCTAACCATGGTCCCTGCAGCTGCCTGCAGGCATTTTAGACCACTGAGCCATCCTGCTGGGCCCCCATCAGATCAGTTTATTTATTTATTTATTTATTTATTTATTTATTTTGTCTTTTTGAGACAGGGTCTTGCTATGCAGTTGAGGCTGGCCTTGAGCTCACTTTTGTAGCCCAGGCTGGTCTCGAACTTGCACCAATCCTGCTGCCTCAGCCTCCCGAGTGCTGGGATTACAGGCGTGAGCCACCACGCCCGGCACAGATCAGTTTAGATTAATAGATATAGGTATATAAGATTGATCAAACAATTAAACATTAACACTGTCAATAAACATTACTTTTTTTTCTTTTCCATAATCAGTTTTTTTTTTTTTGTCTTTTTGAGACAGGGTCTTGCTGTACAGTTCAGACTGGTCTTGAGCTCAGTTTTGTAGCCCAGGCTGGTCTCAACTCTCACCGATCCTCCTGCCTCAGCTTCCCGAGTGCTGGGATTACAGGCGTGTGTCACCACGCCCAACTAGTATTTTTAAATTGTTGAGATATTCAACATTCATTTAGATGCATGTGTGTGCTAGGTCTTTGAAAACCAACCTATAGCCTACATATCATCACTTGTTAGTTTTTTTTTGTTTGTTTTTTTAAAGAATTTTTTATTTTATTTATTTACTTATTTTTCTTGTTTCAAAACCTTTGTTTATTCACTCATTTTTATGGCCGGCTCAGCCTGGTGCCTGATCAAACCATGGTCCCTGAAGCCGCCCACTCTTTCCCCAAGCAAGCGCTTTAGACCACTGAGCCTTCCCACCAGGGCCCAACCACTTGTTAGTTTTGGATTGGCCACTTCTCACATGCTCTACTATTTTAAGAGAAGGTCTCTCTAAATTGCTAAGTTGTGGGCTGGTGAGATAGTTTAGCATACTAATCACCTGCTTAGGCAAATGTAGGGACCAGAGTTTGATCCCCAGCAAGTGGCATGTTGACCCCCACCCCTAGGCACACTGAGCTGGCCACCAACACCCTGAAAACAGGAGGATCACTTCAAGTTCAAGTTGCATAGTGAGATCCTATACCAAATACATTAAATAAATAAATGAATTGCCCAGGCTGCCCTTGAACTTGTGACCTTCCTGCCTCAGCTTCCCTAAGCAATAGGGTTATGGGTGTGCACCACTATGCCTGGTTCAATAAAAACTTCATGAAATAACAAGCAAGCAAGGTTACTGTAGTGTATGAGAAATATGCTCCAAGAAATACCCAGCTCTGCCAGATGTGGCAGCACACTCCTGTAATCCCAGCACTGGGAAGGCTGAGGCTGGAGGATTACAGCAGGTTGGAGAGCAGCCTGGGCTCCAAGTGAGCTCAAGGCCAGTTTGAACTGCATAGTGAGACCCTGTCTCAAAAAAGATTAAAAAATAATCAAAATTTTATAATTTAAGGTGTCAACTAAAAAAATACCAGGAGGGCCCGGCGGGATGGCTCAGTGGTCTAAAAGTGCCTGCTTATTTGGGTGGCTGCAGGGACCGCGGTTCGATCCTCAGCATCACATGCTGTGCCAGCCCTGCCCTCTGGGTGAGCTGAGCCAACCATAAAAATGAGTGAATAAACAAACAAAGGTTCTGAAACAAGAAAAAAAATAAAATAAAATTTAAAAAAAAATACCAGGAGCCTTTCGGCCAGAACCGCCATTTTCCAGT